>VDFB02391349.1:26642-99330 GCA_007258455.2 Sequoia sempervirens
ATCTGATGAATGCTTGGTTTAATGCAAATTACATTCCTGTCTGTAGCATAGGCGTAAGGCAGAAAGTAATTCACCATTGCTTAGAGTATAACTCTAATACCATTTCCTTAATGATTTTGCAGGTACATGGAGCGATGAAGCGAGGAGGCAACTGTTTGGAGGCACGACGGCTAGAAGCACCAATGAAGTGATTCATCATTACAGGAAATGATGAATTGCTTCTCTTTTTTACGCTTATGCTATTTTCAGCAGTGTAGTCTGTCCATTTAAATTTAGTATTCATCTCTTGATTGTCAGAAACAAACTCAGTTACTCTCGCGGCTTGTGCGAGATTCAACATTTCACAAAATGAATAAAAGTATCATTATGCAAATTTTCTTAATTTTCTGTTTTAAACATTTGCACAATAAACTTATGACACGTATGTAAGATGATCTCAATGATGATCAATGAACACTCAATCAGCAAAATATGAATTTTTTTGTACCTATAATAGGCGAACTTCATTCAACTCACCTGTGAAGCGTGAAAGAATTGAAAAATAGGTACTTGGATTGTATCAGGAATTAACATGTCAACCTTTTGGTGCAATGAAAACCATGGGGCCAACAAGGATAAATTAGGTAACCTCAAGTCTTTGAAGGCACATATAGTGCAACACCATCACAAGTTTACAAACCTTTGTTGACAATTTAATGAAGTCCTTACAATTTTGAGTGGATTGTCTAGCTAGTCATTCCTCTAAATTGTGTGGTTTCTCCCAAGTTTACAAGACACTAGTTTAGACTCTACATTTTTTGCATCATTGTCAGGGATGGTGCTATCTTCATAGACTTATTTTTCTAAGATTTCATAGTTTGCATTTTGTTTTCAACATTAGGATTGTTAGAATTAATCCTTATCAACATACCAAAAAGTTACAATAACATTGTGCAAAACTGCTACTATGCAAAGCCATATTTGTTGTATGCAGAGGTAGAGAGACTCTTTGGGAAAATTCCTCCCCTCTACACACCAAGAAGACATAGCAGAAATTGGCGACTCCAATACTCATAGCAAGGGTAATACTAAAGAAGAAATTTCTCTATCACCAACATCTAGCACACTAATAGAGGGGACTAACCGAACCATGGGTGATGCAGTGGATGATCTTGAACTTGTGACCTTTGAGTTCCCAATCACCAATCAAGAGAGGGCTATTGTGCTGAAAATTACTCCTTCAACATTACCAATCTCTTATGGGTTGGTGACTGAAGATCCAGACACATTTTTGTTTGAATTTGATGTCCTATGCAGGAGTTATGACTATACTTCTAATTCTCATAGCTTCAATCTCTTCCCTGCTACTCTAAAAGATGCAGTCCTTAGATGGTTTATGGGATTATGAAAGGATGTTATTCCTGATTGGGATACCATGAAAACATTGCTCTTGGAGAAGTACCAAGACTATTGTAGAGGACTTGATAGGAAGAGAGATGACATTTTCAAAATGTCACAAAAGCGGGATGAGCCATTAGAAGACTATGTGGAGAGGTTTCAGTTTTCCTTGAAGCACACCCGTAGAATAAGTTATCTAAAGAATCCCTCAAGTTAGTATTTTTTAGAGGAGTCAATGAGGACTATATGGATGCCCTCAATCTTATTAGCCAAGGGGATATCTCATAAATACCATTTGAAGAATTCTACAAGGTCTATAGAAATTACTCCAAGACCTTCGCTAAGAGATCAAGAGGAGAGAAGACATCCACCATTGGAAAATCATCAACTGGGGTTTCAAAGATAGAGTTAAGTAATTTATTGTCCAACATGAAGGAGGACATTATCAGTCATCTTAGGAAATATTGCATTCAACCCACAACCTTATTCATTTCCTACGTAACCCATGAGAGATAAATATGCATACAACTAACCATAATGCATAAATCAAATAGATAATTCACAAGATAACACAAGATATACCCTAGGAAAACCCTCAAGAGGGAAAAACCCAGCCTCCAAAAGCATCCATACTCCATCATATTATTCAACAATAAAGCAATACAAGAGTTACAATGAATACCTTTGAAGCATCAAGCCTCTCAATGTATCTCCATGTGTCCGAGCATGGATCCACACATCCCGTGCCATGCTTCACATATGCACTCCTCAGAAAGACTCAATAATGACAGCCCACTCACTCAGCCAACCTTAACCACTAAACATGTGCTTTCTTTTATAGATACAAGCTCACACAAATACAACTAGTGGTAAGATAAAACCACGTACCACAAAACCACTAACCCCTTATTTAATATTGGGTACTAAGGCTTCACTTTATTTAATATTTCCCCAATCTTAAATTATTATCACATGTCTCCCACACATTAAATAATAATACAACGTTACAATACAACATCAAGCGGCCCCCAAATAATTACATACCGTGATTATCCACACTGTTGGGTGAAAATTATGTAATCATCTTTTCAATAGATTACACAACCTAGAATTCGACCATAACTATGTGAGATATAATCTCTCCTCTCAAAAAGGGGAGGCACCCTTCTTACTGCTAACAAAAGCTACGGTAAAACTAATTACGTATTTACACAATGTACACTACACTTACGAAATGGGGGGATGTGTGTCACATTCATGCTTCTCTCTTTGTTCAAAGAAGATGTTTTACAATGCTTCACAGTTGGAAGTTCTGATTCAAGATAACTTTAAACTAAAACGAGCAGTAATGCCAATACCTCTATCTTGTCAAAGCAAAGCATAGAGATACCAGATATGAAAATAATAACAAATAAAAGAAAGAGAGAAAATCTCACGAAGGCACAAAGTTGTTCCGTAGCTTTTCAACAATAGATCTATGAGAACCATAATGTTTGTTGCATTAGAAGTGCAAAGTATTCTTAGATACAACAATTCCTCGAACAACATGAATGGTTACAAGCACAAAGTCTTGTAGATCATTCAACAAAAGTATCCAAACATAAACATAAATTCAAATAAGGAATGTAACACAAAGTTTACATAAATTACTTGAAGCCCTTCAGATCTCATCTACCAACCACTATCAACAAGATCAATCCACAAGATTATTGATTCCAATGCAAAGTCTGGTATGCATTTCTCTTCTTTATTGATCAGATTTCATTCACAAAATATGAACACAAAGTTTCAAAAATCCGCTTCAAAAAGGGCAACACTTTGTTGCAAAATACTAAAGGTAAAAATTACAATAGAAATCCCTCATATTTATAAAGGAGAGGGAAGAGTAAAACTAGGAAATCAGTTCAGTAAAATTAGGGAAGTTAGGTGAGCTAATTTAGGAAAATATCACCTAACTTTGATTAAGTCAAAATGTAATTCATCTTTGTGAAACTACATCTCAAATATTAGTGTAATTACATTTTCAGAAAAGACATTTAAGATGTCACAAAATATTTACAAGATGCATAAAGGGAAGCATCAAAAATTTTAACACCAGAGATCAAGAATCCTCATAGTTCCTTGCTTGGGCACGAAAGTCTTCATAATTCTTCTTGGTCTCCTGCATGAATGTCTCATCCAGACCAACGGTGTAATCCACAATGGTGTTAATCCTAGTGATCGATCTCATGGCAGATGAATGAACCTTTTTTCACCTGTCAAGATGCATCTTGAGGTTTTCAAGATTGATTCGTGTATCACAAATAACATGCATAGAGGCCTTGTAAAATTCTCCACTCTCTACTTGCTTCATGATGGCTTCTTTGAAGATCTTAGAAAGTTTGGTGGCCGGAAGGAAAATACAATTTTCTTCAAGGAGTTGTCCTGGTAACTCCTTAATTCCTTTTTCAAGGATAGCATGATGCCCTTCAACATCTTCCTGCACTTGGTGGAGATCTTCTGTAAGAGATTTGATTATCTGGATACGGCGTTTCAGTGATTCTCTTACTTCTACATATTTCTCCTTGTCTGGGATCACCCCAACTTCCACCAATTTGTTGAGCTTTGCTTGTTTCATTTGAGACCACAATAACAGGCATTTTTCCATTTATTTGCGCTCTTGGGAAAGTACACTTTCTTCCTTATCAATCTTTGTTTTGAGCTTGGCTATCTGAGTAGCTTTTTCATTTGCAACAACTATAATTTGAGAACCATGTTCTACAATTTTATTAATAAAATCATATAACACTTTGCCTTTAGAAGCAAATTTATCAGCCTTCTTCACAATTGGGTCCTCAACGCTTATCATTTCCAATGGTTGTGCATTACTTGAAGATCCTGCAAGTCTCCTTAAAACAGTGGCATAATGCTTTGCCTTCTATTTGTACATGTTTCGAGGTTGCTCCATTTTGTCAAGCCTTCCTGTCAGTATATCCAAGGTTACCTGTGCATCTGCCTTTGCACTTTCATTCATGACCTTTCCAAGCTGGACTCTTGTTACTATGTAGTCCTCCATATTGACATCTCCTTCCTCTTGAGGCGGTACACCAATCTATGCATATTTATGACCAGCCTTGTCAACATGAAACCATGAATACACTTTTGCCTTTTCCTTCCCCTTGGCTTTTGGAGGGGCTATCTCTTCAAGATTGAGCTATTCTGGAGAGATCATTTGCTTTTTTTGCTTTGATACTTGTGATAACAATCAGGGGGAAGAGAGGAGGTACGAGCTTCTTGGTTGATTGTCAACTCTCTTGTCACTACCGCTTTTGAAGGAATGACTGGTATAGTTACAATTGGCATAGTGTATGTCATAACTTGTGATGATCCGACACTCTGTTGCGATGATTTTAACGTGCTTGTAGGACTAATTTGTGTTTTTTTGATGTTTTCTTTTTCGTGTTTGGGTTTTTTTGAATTTGATGCCAATGATGCTAACTATTTTAACAAGCATATGCATATAAAGGAACTCAAAATAAACTAAAACTACTAATATAACTTTAGTAGACTCAATTTGATAGTCTAGAAGCTTTCTTCATTATATATGTGAGTACATAGGATATAAGACTTACATAGAACTCAAATCTAGATACATCATATGCAATAATTTAACTTACAGCCACACAACACTGTGAATAGTGCTTTGCTACAATAGCCGCCCTCAATAATTTTCTCATACAACATGAAATACATGATTCTCCCACCAAGAGAAGAATTGAAGGGCTTCCTAGGGTAAGGGCACCCACTTTGGAAGAGATTGCAGTCTCTAAAGGGAGGCGTTTTAATTTCTTCTTGTTGTTCAAAACCCTCAAGTATGGCGGCTGGCTGCAGGTGACAAAAAATAGCTCCCAATCTTTCAAAAAGGCAAGCAACTCCTTCTAGATGGCAAATGGAGACACTGGCAGCAAAACCCCTTCTAGAAGATGCCTCCAACAACTTGTAATCAGAAAAATGTGGCTCCAAATGAATCCACTAAACTCAGATCTGCAACTTTAGGGTGGTATTTCACACCATCAAGAAGCACAAATTCGACAAACAAAGCCCAATCCAGGCTCACCAATCGGGAACCCTAGTTTCCCCCTCTCCCAAACTCCACACTTCCAAGTTTCATTCATCAAAATAACTTAATGCATGAATGGGTCAAACTTTCTCAAGGTCTTTTATAATTTGACATTGAAATCACTATTCATTAAAAAAAAAAAAACACTATTCACTTAAGTTATGTCTTTTTTTTACTTTAGTCATGAATAGTAACTGAAAAATAGAAAGTGACCCCTTTAAAATATAGACACATGGTCCCTAAACCTAAGAAGGTGAAATAAGTGGTGAATATCATCATTTTAATCTCTAGTAACACGCCAAATGCACAAATTCACCTCGTCACCAAGCTTTGGATACTAATATTGCATTTTACCGACCAAGTGCCCATTCAAGGGACCCTCTATCCAAAACCATTAGCCTACGAGGATTGACATAATAGGATAATCCACCAACCCTGATGCTCGTGGAAGAATGGGGACATTACATAATTGCTCCAGTAGTTGGCACATTGAGTTGACCATGCAATGATTCATCCATGAACCTGTTGAATTCAACTTCTGAAGTGATATCATAGGATGGAGAGGACAGGCTAGGAATGGATGATGGAGGGCTTGACAAAGTATCAATTGTTTGTATACTTGTCACTAATGGAGGAATGTCAAGTACGGTTGATAATGCAAGGGGTTGTGAAATTTCCATTGCAGGTATTGTAGATGTAGGAATAGGCGATGTAGGAAAAGGTGGTGGAGGAGTGTTTGGATTAGGAGGTGTGCGAGGAACGTTTGAAGTTACAGGTGATGATGTCTAGGGAAGATCTTTGACTACATTCTCATGTGGAGATATAATTTGTCCATCATGCCCAAGTTCCTATTTATCACCCTCTTGCTCTTCTGACTCTTGTTCACCTTCTTTATCACCTTCTTGATCTTAAGACTCTTGTTCTTCTACGGAATCTTCTTCCTCATCAGATTCTTCTTCTTTTGAATCTTCTTCTTCAGTAGATTGGTCGCTTGAATTTTCTTCTTCTTCCAAATCTAGCTCTTTGGAAACAAGCCCTTTTCCTTTGGAGCGATATGGTTCAGATTCCATAGTTTCTTCTTCTTGGATGACCCGTGTATCCTTTTTTCCAACAATGAACTTAATCCTAGGGCCTCTTCGGGAAGAAGTGGGAATAACCACAAGTTTATCTTTCATGTGGGGTACCTGTTGTCAGTTGGCTTCTACTCCAGATTCCTCTCCTTCTGATTTTGTCCTGAAATTTTTCATCTCAAAGCCATGTTTGTGCAACCACTCAATAGTGTTAGCCAAAATTGGAGCAAGCCTCTCTCTGATGGAGACACTTTCCTTCTTGGACCATTGGATTGCAGGCAAAGGTATCTTGGAGATTTCTTGTTCATCGTAAGTATCATTCATGATATCACTAGGATTTGTGAAATCCTCTAGTAGGTCAACAACACCAAGATCTTTGATCTGTTGTATGGTTAGTCTACAAAAATCCATTTTATGGATAGCCTCTTCATCTCTACAATCAACCCAAATGTCCTCAAAGTGATACTTGTGCTGATGACCCGTTTTCAACTTCTTCTTTACATTCTGGTAGTCAAAATCAAATCTATATCTATAGGTCCTTATTGTCATTACTTGCATTTCTAAATAGACTGATTTGGATTTTTGCACACTTTTGATGGTATACCTATCAATCATTAGTGGAAACTTGAATCCTGGTTTGTGAATCCTCATACGTTCTTTATGAACTGAAATCAGCTATCTGCATAACTCCATGAGTATCCACTTATCTGAGGGATCTTTGGGAAACATGTAAGGGTACCCAGTATAACATCCTACCCTTATGTAAGAGAAATTTGGGAACTATAAGAATATGCATTTGACTTTACTCACCACTTTGCAGGCCTCATTGAACACTCTCTTCTTCTCGAGAGTCAAGTCAAATTTGAAAAGCAGAGGCGCAAAGAAAAGCATCGGTGACCCTCCTGAAATGGTGACGGCTTTCCTTCAGCTCCAATTGATAGAAATATTTTTACATGAGTACAGAAAGTCGGTTCCCTTTTGTAGATAAACCCAAGAATTGCCTCATCACGACTGCAACATACACCAGGTAAGAAGTTATATAGAAATTCAAAGTGGTTGGCACATTTATCAGTTGTTCATGGATTTCACCATTGGTTTGTTTGCCCCAATCAATATGAGCCTTTTGTCTTCTTATGATTTGGATGTATTCATACATTCACTCATGAAAATGGGATGATTTAGGAAATCCCTTAACTCTATTCAAGAGTGTAATCATGTCCCTGACATCTTCTTTGAAGTCACTTCGCGAAAGTCCCTTCGGCCATCTTGAGATAGTATTCCTGGGTTGTTTCAACCATTGACTATTGATCAGGTACTTAGCCTTATTGGGATCAAATTCATAGACTTCTTGCGCTTGTTGTATTGAAATTTCAGTGTATTTTTCCATCTGTGGGACTCTGAAAATAATATCAAAGAAATCAAGGTCAAGTCTCAATATCTCTTGCCTAGAGGAATCAATCACACCTTTGCTTTCCCTGATCTAATGGGATGCAACTTGGAGGACGAACTCTATATTGTCTGCAGAAGTAGGGAACGTGGACACTAGATGTAGATTATTGTGCACAATGGCTCTCAGGGAGTCTTCAAGAGGCTTTTGTTAAGTCCTTTTCACGAAATCAATGAGGTCTTGATGACCAACCTCAGTGTCTTTTATTTCATCCACCTTTGAAATTACCACTGTAGGAAGATAGACACCTTGGTACTTGTATTTCATTTTTCCTTTAGCCTTAGAAGATGATGGAGGATTCTTGGTTGTCATCTAGGAGCAACTAGATCAAAAAGATGCAACTTCGAGGATCCCTTGACGAGATCTAAAAAGGAACTACAAAGATGGTGAATCAACAAATGTTAGATGAAAAAGTAGCATTAGGATGCATGAAGTGAGCAAGTGTGAAATGAGTGACGAGGCACAAAAAATGATGCAAGAGCAAAGAAACAAGGTTCAAAGTGAAGATAGAACAAGTTTGAAGAGTTTCAAGGTAAAACTGCCAAAAGTGTAAGGGTGTTGAAAATCAGTGCCCTTGCACTTAGGGAAATGACTTCAGGTGTAAGGGTGTTGAAAATCAACACCCTTGCACTTAGAGAGGAAAGTTTGAAAAAAATATGTTAGGGTGCTAAAAATCAGTGCCCTGACACTTAGTCACTTGAAGATTGGATTGCAAGTGTAGTGGCAGGTTAGATTAGCACCTAGGCATTTTCAAAAGAACACTCCAGTGTAGGAGCGGTGATTTTCACCGCTTCTACACTAGGAGTTAGCGAAAAACACAAACAAAGTGCAATGGTGTTCAAAAACACCGCTCAACCAAGGAATTTCAAAGAAGTTTGTGGAGTGCTCACATGTAGAAGGGCGTGTATGAAATCAATATGCAATAGAGATAAAATTAATTTCTTTAACATATTGATTGATGATTGAAAATAGAGAACGGTGAAGTTTTAAAAGAAAATGTTGCTTTCAATCACGTAGACATGGAAAAATGACAAACAAGGGTGTGCACAAAACCAATCAAAACCCCAACAAAAACAAGGAGAAATCCAAACTTCGAAGTGGGGTTTGGATAAGAACCAAAACACGTTAGGGAAAAAATAAAGACCAACAGGCGACATAAGAAAAGGAAAAAGATTTGAAAGAAGACAAAAATGCATTGAGAAAGAGAGATAAGAAAATGGAAAACTGTGGAAAAATAAAAACCTCACAACACATTTACAAACTAGGCATTTTAAAAACATAGACCAAAAGCAAAGCAATGAAAAAGAAAACAAAAATAATGTACCTGGAATAAGCACGAAAGCCTAGCTCGAAATAGTTTTGAATCACCAAAACCACGAGTTCTCTAAGTGCAAGATGGTCGCCCAACATTGGAGAAGAAAAGAGAGAAGATAAAAATGAAATGGAGTCAACCAAGAATCACTTTTAAGTGATTCATAAGTGAAAAAATAGAACTCAAGTCGTGCAATCAATTAAGGCACATTAAAAGGAGAAACTAGAAAAATATGCAATAAGTTGAAAAAACATCGCCCACTTAAAAATGGCTAAGTATGGAGTCTTGGTGTAAGGGCATTGAAAATAAACACCCTTGCACCAAGCTAACTTTTCACTAAAGTGCATAGGCGCTGAAAAACCCCGCCTTTGCACTTTTTACACTTAGAAAAATTTCTTCAAAATGTTAGAGCACTTTTTTCTAGAGCTTTTACACTTTTCACAATTTCACTAAGTATAGACAATAAGAGTTCGCAAAGATACTCATTTTGAAGGTCTTCGCTAGATGAACACATAGGGATGCTCAAAAAGATTGTTTGAGACTTTGGAATGCACTTCAAGGTGGATTGAAAATCACCTTGTTTTGCATGCTTTAACATCACAAACCTATGAAATGGGAAAGTTTCGTAGGGGGGTTATTTGTGGAACAAGCACTGCTAGATTCTGTGATAACACACACCACCAAGGTGCATCACAACTAAATAATTATTTAATTACAATATTATAATAAATCATTTTATGTAATGGTGTACAACACCATATCCTAACATTCTCCCACTTTTTCTATACATTGCATAAGGGATCAATACATGAAACACATCATCATAGCCATACATGAGACCACATGAATCTCCAACATGCTATTGTGCTCCATCAATATACCTGCAATAAGAAAAAAGTGACCACCATCTCAAGCAAGAACTCTTCTCATCCTCCAACATGCCACTTATGGAAGAAAAGGAACATGCCAAGGTGAAGATACACCAATCCACGAGCACAAGCATCAAATCCAAGTGATAACAAAGGCTCTAACCAAGCTATTGTCAAGTGAAAAACCCACATGATTGGAAATAGCATCCACAACACCTGCTAATACATCCAACCATCCATACCTCCAACATATCAATACATTGATAAACTCGTGCCAAGAATATATGCAACCCATAAACCGCAATCATAAGCTCCTTGTATCAAACCTGTCAATGAAGAACATATATATCCAGGAAATCCCACTACATAGGTAATGTCAAAGCATATCAAGTCTACCAATCAACACTATATCAAGGTGTGATAAGTAAATAAAAGCATGAAGTATCAAGAACAATAACAATGATTCACACATGCAACCCAAATAGCTGTATAATCTCTCACAACATGTTGCCACCATCCTCCCAAAACACATGAACATGAACATCTAGGAAGGAACCATGAAGAGAGAAACCTGTAAACCATAATGTCCTCCTACCAACACCTCAAAAGTGTAACATTGTGTCAAGTAGGATCTCCTAACAACCCCAAATTAAAACCCTCAACAACATCCATAACACTCAATCTCATAGATCAAGTACAACATATGAATCATGTAATAATGCCAACATGGATGTAAGCCTCTCTAATCAAGAAGATAAAACTCAAGGAAAGCATTCCCAAAATTGGAAATCATTCCATAAACCATCTCCTAACAATCCTCATCAAAGAATGATATTATAAACTCAAATGCACAAATAGATAACCATGCCATAACATCCCTCAAAATGAATCCTCCAAAACTACCTATCCATAGCTCAAGATCCATATCTATGAAAGATAAAGCATATAAACTCATGCTAAATAATCCCCAAATGAGTCTCCATAATCAATCGCCATGTTTAACCCAATCCCATGTGAAATCAAAGCACGAAACATAACACATTTGAAATATATAATGGGAAAATACTTCTCAAATAATAAGCTGTCGAGTAGATCAAGAGTAGGGAATGAGAATGCTCCTCTAGGATAACCAAACCATCATGACTCACTCCAAGAACAATCTCCTATATCAGTCCATCATGAACTCATGTCCATATCCAAGTGAAAGCTCCTTGATCTTCTTGTTGAAACCTCCAAAGAGTAACCGTCTCAAGCAAATATCTGTAATCACAAGAGAACTCCAACCATCGCCTATGTCTCCAAGTATCCACAAGCACCTGTAATTGATCAATACATGCCAAACTCCAAATGAAACATAGCACCATCATGAATTAATCAATAAAATGGTCAATGTACTCAATACAAAGAGAACTACCAAGATCAATGTCAAAGCTCCAACTGTAGAATCAAGAACCTGTCATGACAACATGATCTAACCATCTCCTCCTAGGAGATCACATGCACCAATGCAAACATATTTGTCTCAAGAGAACATGTAATATACCAAACTCTAATCTAGAGTCAAGAGTATATCATGACATAATAAAAAACATACTCTAAACCAAGAAAACATATCTCCAATCACACGAAGATAACCATAACCAATGATGCATCCATGTCACTACCAACAACTCCCACTGAACCAAGATACAAGCTACATATGGCATCATCACTACCATCCTCTCTGTGAAGATCATCTAGTTTTGCACGCACTCAACTACAATGTCAATATCATGCAAGTTAACCAAGATCTCCAAGACAATAAGATACATACAACCGCGGTCAAAACATCACAAAATAATACAATCCAATCCAACACTGCCAAGTCATCACTGTCAAAATCTCCCACTGAAAGTGTATAATCAATGAATGTAACAAGTTATCATGACATCATGATCAAACCTCGTGCTACAAGTCCCATCACTTGAATAATCAAGTACTCTAACCATCCATCATATTAATCTCAGAGCAACATACCAATGTACAAATGACCACAAACAAGGCCAACTAAAGAAATCTACAACAATAATGAATCGAACCTGGTGAATATAGACAAACCACATCTGAGTCATCCCACTGCAAATGAATGAGTGACCAACCCACACACCTGCATAACTCATAGATTTAACCACTGTTCAAAATGCAAATTCATCATCACATTAGTAACCTGCAAACTGAGATATCAAAGAAGATAACCATGTAGACCAAATGAATCAAACACCAAATCAACCTCCGATCTGATTTTCCAAGCATGTCCAAAAATGAGAAATCATAGTAAAGGAACCAAATAAGCATCAAGAAGATAAGAAAAATCTCCTAATACTAAACCATATCACCACCAAACAACCACATACATGATTATGTCGTGCTAATGCATCAAATGTACCTACATACCCATAACACTATAACCATTGCCAACGATGTACAACCATCACCCATATGAAACTCCAACTCTCAAACCATGTCCAACCATGTCCTCAAAATCGAAGACAACTTGTGTACCTGCCACCATTAAATTCCAACTCTAAAAAA
This sequence comes from Sequoia sempervirens, assembly GCA_007258455.2. NCBI lineage: Eukaryota > Viridiplantae > Streptophyta > Pinopsida > Cupressales > Cupressaceae > Sequoia > Sequoia sempervirens. The sequence goes on from VDFB02391349.1 coordinate 39,388, forward strand.
CACTTGTAAACCTATACTAGGAAGTACCAATATGATAATCAATTGTACCATCATAAATATCATATAAAAACATGTACTCCCTCAAGGTTTCACATCTTGACTCGTTTGGATGATCACATAATCAAACCTTGAATCTCAATCTCCTACAAGTGAATAAACAAGTACCAAACTCATCCTGCTTCTCAAACTGATAAATAATCTAAACCACTATGTAGTACACTGCAAATTCTCTCTAATGCCTCTTTGAAATTGAAAATTTGACTTCGTATGCAAAAGTTATGCTCAAAATAGTGTAACCAAAAATATCTAACTTTTAGGCCCCAAAAAACTGATGAAAATAGAAAATCATGGAACCAAATCAACTCCATAGCGAAGAAAATGGAAAGAGCATTTTGATGACTACGAGAAGTTGAAAAATGGACATTGTAGGTGAAAGTTATGCAAGTTTGAAAAAAACGTTTGATTTGACTATATGGACAACTCTCGTGTGGACCCCACTTGGTTATTAAAATGAATTTAATTTTAATTTTCAAAAAAATCAAAATCGTCCACTATGGACCCGATTCCATATTCAAAGCAATTTAATTTTAAAAGGTGGTAATAACTTTAAAAAGGGGCAATGAAAGATTCGTTTTAAATGTTTTATACTTTAAGATTTAAGACTTAATACACATCAAACAAATGACATTTTTATTTTCAATGCACTAAAGTCTTAAAGAAAAAGTAAATAGGCGATAATCAGGCAAGTGGGTCGACTGTTGGCAAGGTACACCGACAACTTGACATGCAGGGGTACCACGAGGTGGTTACAGAGTCTACGGACCTTGCCCCCCCGTCTAAACAACTTTTTTTTTGTTCTTTTTTAATTTTTCTTCAATGCAATTTCTAACTTTTCTTTTTTATATATATTTTGCAAGTATTAAAAACAATTTCAACAAAGCCCAACACAATTTTTTCAATTTATTTTTTGGGTTTTTTTTTTGCGCATGGTAAAATTGGGCGGCCAAAATGGTCGTACAACTAAAAAAAATTACCTTTTTTTCCAACTTTTCCAAAATAAGTCAAATTTTATATCAATCTTCGTCTCTTGGCCAACTTGAATCCAATCATGAGGTCCATTTTGTCTTAAAAGGTTATCTATGAAATTTCTTCTAATAAACCCTCATATGAAAATTCAAACCAAGAAACCCTCTTTCACCCAAATTTGGAAAACTTCATATCTACAATAAACCCAACAAATCTTGACAACCTAAAAGCCCAAATCTGCAAACAAACACTTGCAACACGTGTTTCATATCTTGTAATGCCTCAAACCCTACATACATGTTCATGGCTTCAACTTTGCAAAAACTCTCAAACTAGGGTTATAACAAAAATTCTTCAACCGTGAAAGCTCTGATACCACTTGTTAGGAAATATTGCATTTAACTCACAATATTATTCATTTCCTACATAACCTATGAGAGATAAACATGCATGCAAGTAACCACAATGCATGGATCAAATAGACAAGTCACAAGATAACACAAGATATACCCTAGGAAAACCCTCAAGAGGGAAAAACCCAACCTCCAAAAGCATCCATACTCCATCATATTATTCAGCAATAAAGCAATACAAGATTTACAATGAATACCTCTGAAACATCAAGCCTCTCAATGCATCTCCATGTGTCCAAGCATGAATCCACACATCCCATGTCATGCTTCACATATGCACTCCTCAGAAAGACTCAATAATGACAGCCCACTCACTCAACCAACCTTAACCACTAAACATGTGCTTGCTTTTATAGTAACAAGCTCACACAAATACAACTAGTGGTAAGATAAAACAACGCACCACAAAACCATGTGAATACATAACTAATAACCCCTTATTTAATATTGGGTACTAAGACTTCACTTTATTTATTATTTTCCCCACTATTAAATTATTATCACATATCTCCCACACATTAAATAATAATACAATGTTACAATACAACATCAAATGGTCCCCAAATAATTACCTAGCATGATTATCCACACCACCAAGGTACAACACAACTAAATAACTATTTAATTACAATATTATAATAAATCATTTTATGCAATGGTGTACAACACCATATCCTAACAATCTTGCCACTCAATTGGACACTCTCCATATCAAGAAGAAGCAAGAAGTTGAAGCAATGCTCACTGAATACTACCCCAACTGTAGGAAAAGGAAAGAAAATTGTAAATGCAAGAGGGTGGCTAGTATTCAACAAGACAAAACAAAGAAACCTAATTTTTAGCCACTTGAAAGAGAGGATGGACAATTGTCTTACATAGCTTAAAGGAGGCCATGGCAACAAAGACAAGGTATGGCACAAGATCCTCTTAATTTCAATTCATCCTTTCCCATTGGAAATCAAAAAAAATCTACTTGGAGTTCCCAGCCTTGGTCAAATAACCAAAATCAATGGAGAAATCCTAAAAAAATGCCCACAACCTTAGCAAAATTAGAACCAGCAGCAACCATATCCTTGGTCAAAACAAAATTTACAGGGTTCCAATTACAATCCTCAATGGCCAACATAGCAAAAACTAGTGGCGGCCACAATGGAAAAAAGGTCAACAGTGGTAGCAACAAAACATGAATTACCTATGCTTCCTCCTTAGCTACAACAATTAGCCATTATGCATCCATCAAATCTTACATCTTAGACATCCAAACCACTGCAATTAACTTCCCAACCTGCACCTAACCCTAACAACAAGCATGTCCAATAGGCCTATACTAATGAGGCTATGCAATACCCCACCTATGAGGTAGAAGTGAGTAATGTCCACCTCAGGTCAGGGAAACAACTAGCTGGACCTTCATCCCATCAAATCACTAAGATGAAGGATGAGGAACCTACAGTTGAAGCTTCAGACAAATCACCTTTGGCACCTGAGTCAAATTAGGTACACCAACCTACCTCAAGTCTGAAGCCTCCTTTCCCTAAATGCTTAGCCATTCAAAAGCATCACATGCAAGCTGAGATAGACTTGTTGAGTCAACTTAGGGATGTCAATATTAAGATTCCTCTCATCCAAGATATTAAGGACATTCCAATTTATACCAAGGCATTCAGGGACTTATGTCTTAAGAAACCATGGAGGAAAAGAAAGGATCCTCAGATAGTTCATGTACTAGGAAACCTTGCAAATATCATGCTAGGGAATATAATTGTCCCTAAATACACAAACCCTGGTAGTGCAATAGTGGACATTAAGATTAATGGGACCCTTATCAAGAATACCTTGATAGAATTAGGGGCAACAATCAATATTATGACTAGAGAAACAATACAATTACTTTAATGAGCCAATTTAGACCTACACAAACTATTCTACAATTAACTAATAGGTCAACAATCAATCCTAGAGGAATCATTGAAGATTTAGTTATTGCATTAGATTCTTGGGAATATTTTGTTGATTTCATAGTTTTAAAGCTAAAGGTTAACCTTGCAGGATATCCACTCATCCTAGGCAAACCATGATTAGCTACAATTGATGCATTCATAGGCTATAGGTTTGGCAATATAATAATATCTAATGGGACCGTGACCAAAAAATTGGTCCTCTATCCTTCGGCCCAACCTTATGGTGATAAGAGCAAACCATTTGGTCCACTTTGGATGAGGAAGATAATTATTCCCTATAGGCTTTGATGACAATAGAATTCAACCCTTTATTGGATGATCAAGATGAAGATGAGTTAATTGCTCATACAATACAAAATGACTGCAGTAGGAGCCCAAAGCAACATGACTGTCTCTCATGCCTACAAGACCCCTTGCAAAGTGTTATACCTGCCAATTCTTTAGAAGAAATATCTCAGATCTTCCATTCCTTACAACCACAAAAATGTGTACCAATCATTCCTAGCCTTGACCTATCATCTGTGTAAGAAACATCCAAAGAACTAGAAGTCATGCCAGGAAAAATGTTGAACATAAACAATGCATTGACTGAAGAGCAGCAAAATTCCCTACATACAGTGTTGTAGGCACACACAGTAGCCTATGCATGGGACTACCATGATATGAAGGGTATAGATCCTGACTTATGTATGCATATGATCTATATAAACGGTGATTATAGGCCTATTAGACAACCTCAAAGATGAAGGAACCCTACCTTGAGAGACATAGTCAAAGCCGAACTTTAAAAAATCCTTAATGCAAGCTTCATTCATCCTATATCTGACAGTGAAAGGGTCTCGCCTTTGGTCATTATTCCCAAGAAAGGTGGGAAATGGAGAGTATGTGTAGATTATAGGGAATTGAACACAACCACTAGGAAGGACTACTTTCCATTGCCCTTTATAGATCAAGTGCTTGAATCTTTAGTAGGGAAGAAGTACTTTTCAATCCTAGATGGTTTCAGTGGTTACAATCAAATAAAAATTGCTCTAGAGGACTAGGAAAAGTAGCATTCACTTGTCCTTGGGGTACTTATGCCCACTCTATTATGCCCTTTGGTTTATACAATGCTCCAGGTACTTTTCAGAGGGTAGTGCTCAACATCTTTTATAATTATGCTCATGACTGTATGGATATATATAAGGATGACTTCACCAAATATGGGGAAACTTATGAGGAAGCCCTTAGCAATCTAGAAAAGGTTTTAAAGAGGTGTAAAGAACATAATTTATCTCTCAGTAATGAAAAGTGTTTTATGATGATGACTTAGGGAATTTTTTTAGGGCATTTCATATCCAGTGCAGGGATTCAAGTTGATCCACATAAGATAGAGATCATTTCTACATTACGTGTTCCATAGAGGCAAAGAGATGATAGAAGCTTCCTTGGTCATGTAGGCTATTATAGGAGGTTTATTAAAGATTTCAGTAAGATTGTTGCACCATTATTTGTTCTCCTGACTAAAGACATAGAATTTGATTAGACATAAGAGTGCCAACATTCCTTTGAAGAGCTGAAAATATCCTTAACCCAAGCACTTATTTTAAGGGGGCCAAATTGGACCTTACCCTTTCATATACATATTGATGCTTCAAATTTTTTCATTGGAGCAGTTTTGGGTCAAAAAGAAGGTACCAAAGAATATGATATTTATTACATTAGCAAGAATCTATAGGGAGTAGAGTTAAACTATACAGTTACATAGAAGGAGATACTAGCAATAGTGTATGCCATCAATAAATTCAGGCATTACATTACTAGTTATGAATTTTTTTTCCACATAGACCATACAACTATCAAATATTTAATGAACAAGCCTGTAGTAGGGGGTAGACTAGTTAGATGGTTGCTCCTTCTATAAGAGTTTTATATCACAATATTGAACAAGCCTGATAAGGCTAATGTAGTAGAATATTTTTTGTCAAGGTTGTCAACACAATTACCAGAAGGGGTAGCAGATGAATCATTCTTCTCTTAATGAACATGTACCTTGGTATGCTAACATTGCAAATTATTTAGTGACAGGGCAGATTCCACCACACTTTTCTCCAAGAGAAAAGAGATAACTAGTACATAAGTGTTTTCCATACTCTTGGATATCTAGTTACATGTTCTACACTGGCCCTAACAATATCACGAGAAGGTGCATAAGGGAAGATGAAATCTTTGATATCATGAAGGCTTGCCATGATGAACCATATGGGGGTCATTTTGTAGAAAAAATAATAGCATTCAAAATCCTCACAATTGGTTACTATTGGCCAACTTTACACAAGGATTCTATCAAATATACAAGGAGTTGTAATAGGTGTCAACGAATGGATAAGCCAACAAGGAGTGATGAAATTCCATTACAACCTCAATTAACACTGTCTCCCTTTGACAAATTGGGTCTAGACTTTATTGGACCAATCTCACCTACTTCTAACAACAAGGAGTGCATTCTAGATTGCACTGATTATCTAACTAAGTGGGTAGAAGTGAAGGCATTACAATTTTCCAGAGATGGAAATGTAGCTAAATTCTTGTATGAGGACATTTTTACTAGATATTGAGTACCTAGGAAAATAGTGACTGGTCAGGGTCCACAATTTACTATAGAACTCATCACCAAATTGGTTGAAGAATATTGAATCAGGCACAAAAAGTCAACACCTTATCACCCTCAAGCCAATGGTTAGGTGGAGGTAATTACTAACAAAGAAATTGAGAGTATTCTAACTAAGACAGTGTAATTACATAGAAAATACTAGGTTGTTAGATTACCAGAAGTAGTATGGGCATACAAAATAACATGGAAAACAACAACTAGTTTCACACCCTATGAGTTAGTATATGGAAAAACAACAATCCTCCTAATTGAGTTTGAATATAAGACATTAAGAACAACAGTAGAGTTGGAAATGGATCTCACAATAAATCAAAAGGAGAGGTTACACCACTTAAATGGGTTGGATGAAATCAGGATGGAATCAATCCATCATATTGAGATAGTACAAAAGTAGAGGACAAAGTGGCATGACCAATATATCAATACAAAGGAATTTAACGTAGGAGATTGGGTCTTATTATATGATTCAAGACACAAATATTTCAAAGGGAAACTCCAATCCAAGTGGTTGGGACCTTATGAGATCATGCAAGTCTTTCCTAATGAAGCAATGAAGTTGCACACCATAGATGCAATATAGTTCTCACTCCTAGTTAATAGCCACATATTAAAACTTTATAAGAAACTAGTACATAAGGAAGATTTCATTCTTTCTCTCATTTAGCAGTATGGTACTCTCAGTGATCTAGATACAGGTTCAGAAACATAGAGTGATACCTCAGTAATAGATATACCAAGTTCTTCAGGTGACTCATAGATTGAGCTACACAGCTCAATCCCTGAGATCACTCAAGTTTAATTTATTATTCCATCTCACATGCACACACAACATAGTTCCAATGATGTACATACATTTTCTAGAGGGAATTGTCTTATATATACATCTATCAATATTTAGTAAGGGCCCTATTACAGTAGGGACCTATAGCATAAAAGTTGTCACAATTAAGACAGGACGTGATGTCGAAGGTACACATAGCATTGTATAGCAATAAATTTCAAAAATTGGTGCCACATTAATTGCAGTACTCACCTTTTCACCTCATTTTTCTCACATATGCAGTACCCATCTAATCATAATAAGTACCCACAACATGCTTATCTTATTTCATGCTGTCAATTCAAATTTTAAGCATTTGAACTGTCACATCATTAACCATCACCTGTCTATTCTATTTCATTACATTAAATCCGCCACCTCATCATTCATTCACTTGAAATTACTTCCTGCCACAACAAGTCAATTTGTGGATACATTTTATTTAGCTCAAACACACAACGTTTAGTTAATCACCTTCGATAGGTACGCAAGGTACACTATCATAATTGTCATAGATTTCTTAACACTTTCATTATGTATTTCATATTCAATTAAGCATGTGATATATCCATAACATTTATTTCCATACTTTCTAATCATACCTTCATCTATCATGAGTTGAAGTGAGGTCACTTCAAACCTTAATTTGGGGGGAGGGTACAATATCAACCATTATTTTTGTTTTTCACTACCTAAAATCAAATGCAAACAACAAATATGACATGCAAACCCTTTTTGTCCTAAAATAAATTGCACCTACTTTTTGCTATTAGTTTCAATTCCAATTCCCTAATCTTGTTATCTTGAGCTAAGTCAAACCCATAAACCATTTTTAAGCTCAATTAAGCTAATACGAAGGAGGAAAGTTGTAGTTGCAATATAATTGTAGTAAAAGTGCATGACAAGGGTTTGAGGGTGGTGAAGTGAAAATTGAACTAAATTTCTAAGGTGAAGACATTGAGCATAGGTAAAGAGATTTATAATGGGAGGTGATGTTATTAGGAGAGAACCATCAACACACAAGTAGATACTAGAAGATGCAATGGTATTACCTATCTTCACAAGAGTTGGTTGGATCAATTATTTTCTAAAGCTGACAAAAATTGACAATGAAATAGCAAGGAGATTTGCAGCCACATTGGAGCACGATGAAGCAATGGTAAAAGGGTTGTCAGTAGATGCATTTGAATTCTCCATAGCACAAGTATTTGCTTTGCCTGGGACTGGAGCAAAGTTTCTAGTACAAGTAGATGTAGTGGCTGCAAGAGAGGAATTTTGTGAGTGAGGAGAAAATTTGAATTCATCATCCCAAGGTACAAAGAGACTTTTGCTTCCATGGTTTTGTTGAGAATATGTGTCTCAAACTCACTGGTATAACCTTGGTTTTGTCACATATCAGTTTGGAATGGCTTAAGTGTTACCTTCATGCCTATACCATTGTACCGCCAAGTGTTTGTAGGAGAGGAGCGGTAGCACGGTATACCACCATACTATGAGAGCCTTCTAGCTGAAGTGCAGTAGTGTGGTGTATACCACCATACCACTGGATCCCTCTGGCTATTTAGCGGTAGCGCGGTGTATACCGCCATACTGCGGAAGCCTGTCAACTGTCTCGTGGTAGCACGGTATACCACCATACCGCGGAAGCCTGTCAACTGTCTAGTGATAGCACGGTATACCGCCATACTGTGGGAGACTTCAAACTACGCAGTGGTAGTGCGGTGGCATACCATGAGTAAATGAGCATGGACTTGGTTGACTGCTGAGGTGTAAGTCATTAAGTGGAGGACGTTGTTGACTTGGAAGGAGGCCATTTTAATGACTGGGAAGTTCGACAATTGCTCAATAGAGGAAGTTGAACTGAACCTATTGTATAGAGAATGAGTTGTTCATGGTTGTTGCTATACATTGCAACATACTGTAACTGTGAATGGGTTAGATCATTAGATGGTTAGATGATCGAATGACCTGTTAATGTTTTTCATTGTATGTTTTATATGCCTTGTAACAGTGAGACATAACACAGATTGATCAGAATTTTTTTTGTACGAGGTTGATCAGGGAAATGTTGCTACTATAATATTAACATCTCTGAAAGCACAAGTCTATAACTCTGTATGTGAACATTGTTTACTATAATACAAAGTGACTTTGCTTGGTGTGGTGGGTTTTTCTCCCGTAAGGGTTTTCCCACATAAATCTAGCGTCAATTATGAATGTGCTTATTTCTCCATTATGTTATTCCTTTCATGTGCATCTTAATAAACTATAATTGTAAAATTTAAAAATTCATATCTCCATTCTCCTCTGCATATTGACATTAGGAGAGTTTGTTCCGCACCTTAGGCTTTCCTTACAAGTGGTATCAAAGCCTGGCCAGTTGTGTTATCCTTGTGGGTAGGTTGGGTTTTTTGTGTCAATCTTGTTCAGTGGGAGTTTTGTAGAAACTTGGTAATCTCGGTTGTAGATCAAGATGGCAAGCACATCAGGTAAGATTGAAATTGATAAATTCAATGGCAACAATTTTGAGTTATGGAAACTCAAAATGGAAGACCTGTTCATGGATTGTGATCTTTGGCTTGTTGTGTCTGGAATGAAAACTTCTGGCATGAAGCAAGAAGATTGGGACCTCACAAACAAAAAAGCAAAAGGTTTGATAAGACTCTGTTTAGCAGACTTTGTTCTCCTGAATGTTCATTAAGAGGAGACTGCATCTTCTTTGTGGAAGAAACTTCGAGACATTTATTAGGGAAAGTCCTTGGTAAATAAGTTGTTCTTAAGGATGAAGTTATACTCTTTGAACATGGAGGAAGGGGCATCTGTGGCTGATCACCTGAATGCTTTTAACATGTTGATTGCTCAGTTAGCATCTGTGGGAGTGAAGATTGATGAAGAAGATCGATGTATACTATTGTTATGTTCTTTGTCAGATTTTTGGGATCACCTGGTGATGGCTATTGGGAGTACGACATCTACTTTTAAGATGGAAGACATTGTTGCTTCTTTGTTATCAAAAGAGATGAGAAGGGAATCTTCTGAGATGGCAAAGGAGGCTCTTGTTGTTCAAGGTAGATCAAAAGGAAAAGGCAAGAAGAAGGACAAGAAGTCTAAGTCAAAATCAAAAGGGAGATCAAAGTCTCCTAGCAAAAAGTCCAAGGTGAAGTGTTGGAACTATGGGTAGCCTGGTCATGTTCGAAAGGATTGCAAAGAGGAGAAAAAGAAGAAGAGAAACTCTTTCGATAATGATTCTTCTCAGAGCGAGGCTAATGCCTTCATTGCAACCTTGGAAACTCAGGCATCTGATGATGTTTGGTTGATAGACTCTGGAGCATCTTTCCATATGGAATCTCATAGAGACTGGTTCGCAAAGTATGAACAATACGATGGTGGAAAGGTGTATTTAGAAATAAATTCATCTTTGGAAATTGTTGGTCGTGGAAGAGTCAAAATTTAGTTTCCTGATGGAAAAATAAAGGGAATTGATGGCGTAATGCATATACCAAGTCTGGCTCAAAATCTACTTTTTGTAAGTAAGTTGAATGATGTTGGAGTGCAAGTCTCATTCTCTAGAAATGGCTGTAAAATGACTAGAGGCTCGATGGTGCTGGCTAGGGGTGCCTAAATTGGTACTCTGTATAAGTTGGACGCACTTGCTATTCAATGTAACAGTGTCTCTATAAAGTCACAAAAAATTATTTGTGTAAAGGAGACTAAAGCTCCTATAGGGGCTAATTCTTTGGAAGTTAAACTTCCTGCAGAGAAGACTATGCTCTGGCATCAAAGGCTCGGTCACATTGGAAAGAAAGGCTTAAAATCCTTGAAAATCAAAAACCTGGTTGAGGGGTTTAATGATTATAACTTGGAATTTGAATTTTGTGAACATTGTATATATGGAAAAAATCATCGTGTTTATTTCTACTCTAGTCCTCGTAAATCTTTTGGTGTCCTAGATTATATTCACTCTGATGTTTTTGGTTCAGTAAATGTTCCTTCATTGTTGAATTCAAAATATTAAGTATCATTCATTGATGATTATTTAAGAAGGGCATTTGTGTATTTTCTAAAAAGTAAATCAAAAATGTTCAATCGGTTTAAAGAGTTCAAGAACTTGGTTGAAAATTAGACTGGTAAGAAAATCAAATGCTTGAGGACAGATAATAGTGGTGAATTTTGTTCTGAAGAATTTGAAAGGTATTGTAAAGACCAAGGAATTAAAGGCATAAAACAACACCTTACACTCCGCAGGAAAATGGAGTTGATGAAAGGTTGAACAGGATGTTGATGGAGAAGGCAAGAAGTATGTTGAGCAATGTTGATCTGGAGCAAAATTTTTGGGTTGAGGTTGTGGCTACAAGAAGTTACTTGTTGAATCGGTCTCCTTCGTCAACACTTGCTGACAAAACGCCTCTGGAAGCCTGGTCTGGCAAGAAGCCCTCTCTGAGACATATTCGTGTATTTGGCTATGAAGCATATGTTTATGTGTTGGATGTGAAGAGATATAAATTGGAGAACAAAGTTGTTAAATGTATCTTCTTTGGCTATGACATTGGTGTGAAAGGATACAAGCTTTGGAATCCTGTGACTGAAAAGGTTGTATACAATAGAAGTGTAATATTTCGGGAGCTAAAACCTTCTTTAGTGGAAATGTAGTCAGGGATGAAAGGGAATACAAAGGAAAATGATGTTGTTGAAGTATCTCTAACTCCAGAAAAAGAGGAACAACACATTGACAGTGTACCTGAAACTGAGGACAGTTCGAGCAGCTTTGAGAGTTCTGAAGAAGAACCACAACCTTAGCCTCAGCCTGTGAGGAGGTCTACACGTGAAAGGCGACAACCTGATAGGTATGGATTCTCTATGTTGGATTCTAGTTGTGCCTATGCTTTGATTACTAATACCAATGAGCTTAGGACTGTAAAAGAGGCAGTTGAAATGTCTGATTCAAATTCCTGGTTGGAAGCCATGAATGAAGAAATGGCATCATTGAAGGAAAATGATACTTGGGATTTGGTTCCATTGCCTGAAGGTAGAAATCCTATGGGCTGCAAATGGATTTTTAAAAAGAAAATTGGTCTGGATGGCAATATTGAAAAGTACAAAGCGAGGTTGGTTGCGAAGGGGTATTCCCAGGTAGAGGGAATTGATTATGGGGAAATTTTTTCTCCTGTAGTAAAGATGGCATCTATCAGATTACTTTTGTCACTTGCAGTAGCATATGACTAGGAGATTGAGCAGATGGTTGTGAAGACAACATTTCTTCATGGAGATCTTGAAGAAGAAATTTATATGTCCCAGCCTGAGCACTTTGTGGAAAAAGGTAAAGAAAATCTGGTTTGCAATTTAAAGAAATCTCTATATGGTTTGAAGCAGTCACCTAGAATGTGGTACCAAAAATTTGACACATTTGTTTTGTCACTAGGTTTTGTAAGATCGAAATTAGATCATTGCGTGTACTTCAAAACTGAAAATGATCAGGTTCTTATTATTTCCCTTTACATTGATGATATGTTGTTCATAGGGAATAGTAAGTTTATGATTTTTCATCTAAAATCTTAGTTGTCTGCAATGTTTGAAATGAAAGATCTTGGTGCAGCTAGGTATATTTTGGGGATGGAAATAACTAGGGATAGAAAGAGTAGAAAAATTTGGCTCAACCAGAGTAAGTATATTAACACTATTATGGAGAGATTTAGTATGACTGATTGCAAGTAGCTAGTTGTTCCAGTCTTGCAGGGAACGAAGCTATCTGTTGAAGATTGTCCAAAATATCCTACTGAGATGGACGACATGACCAGAGTGCCTTATGCAAGTGTAGTTGGCAGTTTAATGTATGTAATGGTCTGCACTAGGCCAAACATTGTCCAAGCAGTGGGAGTACTTAGTCAGTTTATGGCTAATCCAGGAAGGACACATTGGGATGTTGTGAAAAGAGTGTTTATATATCTGAAGGGAACTTCAGAATATCCTTTGTGTTACATGGAAATTTGGTTGAATCACAGAGGACTCTCAACATTTGAGGATATGTGGATTTTGATTGGGCAGGGGACATTGACAGTAGAAAGTCCACTAATGGATATATTTCCATGATGAATGGTGGTGCAGTTAGTTGAATGAGCAAGCGGCAGGCTGTAGCCGCTTTATCCACTACAGAGGCTGAGTATATGGTAGCAACTCATGCCTATAAGGAAGCCATTTGGCTTAGGAGATTGTGTTCTAATATTGGTTTTGATGCAGGGTAGATTATTATTTGCTATGACAGTCAGAGTGCCATTTCTCTGGCAAAAAATACAACTTTCCATGCTAGGACAAAACATATTGATGTGTAGTACCACTTTGTATGTGATATGGTGGAGGATGGAAAGGTCTATTTAGAAAAGGTTGAATCTATAGAGAATGTCGTTGATGCATTGACAAAGCCAGTGAGCATGGATAAGTTCAAATGGTGTGAAAATTCGATGGGCCTTGGGGTCCAAAATGTTCAGTGACTTCATGTATTGAAAAGGGTTCAGTGAGTTCTTCCTCAAGTGGGAGATTGTTGAGAATATGTGTCTCAAAATCACTGGTATAACCTTGGTTTTGTCCCATATCAGTTTGGAATGGCTTAAGTGTTACCTTCATTCCTGTACCATTGTGTTGTTAGGTGTTTGTAAGAGAGGAGCAGTAGTGTAGTATACCGCCATACTACAAGAGCCCTCTAGTTGAGGTGTGGTAGTGCAGTGTATACCACCATACCGCAGGATCCCTTTGGTTGTTCAGTGGTAGTGCGGTGTATACCACCATACCGTGGAAGCCTATCAACTGTTTAGCAGTAGCATGGTATACTGCCATACCATGGGAGCCTTTAAACTACGTAGTGGTAGTGCGGTGGCGAACCATGACTGAATGAGCACTGACTTGGTTGACTACTGAGGTGTAAGCCATTAAGTGGCAAGCGTTACTGACTTGGAAGGAGGCCATTTGGATGATTGGGAAGTTTGACAGTTGCTCAATAGAGGAAGTTGAACTGAACCGATTGTACAAAGAATGAGTTGTTCATGGTTGTTGCTATACATTGCAACGTACTGTAACTGTGAATGGGTTAGATGGTTAGATGATCGAATGACTTGTTAGTATTTTAAATTGTATTCTGTATATGCACTGCAATAGTGAGACATAATGTAGATTGATCAGAATTTATTCTGTACGAGGTTGATTAGGGAAATGTTGCTACTGTAATATTGACATCTCTAAAAGAACGAGTTTATAACTCTATATGTGAAAATTGTTTACTGTAATACAAAGTGACTTTGCTTGGTGTGGTGGGTTTTCCTCCCATAAGGGTTTTCCCACGTAAATCTAGTGTCAATTGTGAATGTGTTTATTTCTCCATTCTGTTATTCCTTTCATGTGCAATTTAATGAACTGTAATTGTAAAATTTAAAAAGTCATATATGCATTCTCCTTTAAGTATCGACATTAGGAGAGTTCATTTCACACCTTAGGCTTTCCTTACAAGTTTTAGGCCAATTGTGCTTCCTATGTTATTAGATACCTTGCTTGTGATGGTAGACATCATCTTCTCTATACTATACATTTCAAATTACTTAGTCATCTTTGTCGTAATAGGCTTGTAAATGTACCCAATTTTCTATATAATATGTTAAAAAGGATGGCACCTAAGTATCGGAGGAACATAGTGATACAACTTTATCACATCATTGTTTGATTGCCCTATTAGTAAAAATAAGCTTGAGAATTCAATACCCAAAGGTAGCCTGGGAGGATTTTGTGAAATGTGAAGATATTAACAGTTTACTTGAGGCATCTATAGTACCTGAAACTCTAGAGCCACAAGCTAAAACTACAAGAGGAATTTATCCTGTCTCACCTACGGCTTCACCTACCCATAGCCAAGGTGAGCTCAAGGAGCACAACGTGCCAGAGGCTAGGTCACTAGTAGTGGAAGAAACCCCATCTTCCATAAAACTACCTAAATATAAGAAAAGAAGAGGTAGTACATCCACACCTTCTAAACCACAAAAGAAAAAGAAGGATATTCCGAAGGAGGAACCTACCCCAAGGCGGTCAGACCGCCTAAAAAAGCAAGGTGTTATGAGGGGGAGTATGGAAAAACCTAAAGAAGAGACAAAGGGAAAGGAACCACAGGAAGAAGATGTGATGTTGGTTGAAATAGACTCAGAAGGGAAGGGAAATATCTCTGTAATTGTGCATGCACCTGATAAAAGGAAGGGCTATGTGTCCACCACTTTTGATTCAAACTCAAAAGATGCATTTGTTTCCAAGGAAACACAAAAGAAAACCCCAAATAGTCCTACTCATGAAGACTATGATTGTATAGATGGTGGTAATGGGTAGATTTTGGAAACAAAATAAATGTTTATAGAAGATAGAAATGTCAGTAAGGAGCTTTAGGAAGCTTGGACAAAATTAAACATCTGGAAGAACTAGTGCAGAGTTATGAAAAGAGAGACAAAGAAAGGGATACAAAAATACAAGAATTGGAGGGAAAATTGTAGACATATGGCTAGGGTGCAAGGTTGGACCTATTGGAAAAATTGGTCATTACCAAAATAGGGGATGCAGAACTTGCAGTAGCAAATCAGAAACCTCCTCCCATAAAAACTCCAATTCACCACACAAATTTCTCTCTTAGTTATCAACTATGGAAAGTTACTGATGAATTTTCATAGGAAAAAGAAAAATGGAGAAGGGAAAGAGAAACTTTGATTGTAGAACATGCCAAAGTGTCGAAAGGAAAAGAGATTGAGCTAAAGAAATTAGCAGTTAGATTGGAAGAAGTGGCAAATAAAGCTGCCCAAATTATAAGATGCAAACCTCTAGCAAGAACATATGCACTATTTTTGCAAGAATTTTTTTGAGTTTTCAATTTAGTAGGTTAATCAGTAACCAATCAGTTGGAATGAGTAGGAAATTTGAATTTCTTAATGTTTTTGTTGATTTTACACCAAAAGAGCAAGATCAACTTTATGAATACTATTTGCACAACTATGTGGTGTTAGAAGAAACAAAGTGAAATCATCTGATGTTTGTAGGGGATCTCTAGGTGAGGGCACTAGCATCTTATTATAGGAATGAACAATTCAGGGGAGAACTAATGGAAGAATATGAGGAGAGGGAGAAATTAGTTGCTCTCCTAATAAGGAAAGATTCTAAAGACCCTAATGCACTTATAGATGAACGGTTGAAACTCCTGGATCATAAAGGTGTAGGAAGGAATATTATGAACCTATGAACAAAGGATTATAAAAGAATGCAAACATTAGTCATGGGATTGGGTCAGCAATGTTACCGTTATATGCAGAACAAATGGAACAACTTAACTCCAAAGTTGTAGAGAAAGGAACCTCATTCATTATACAATTTTACCACCATGCTTGAGAGGGTATGTAGATATATGAAAGTTGTTGGTAACATAGGACTTCATTGGATACCACTCACATTCCACCCACCTATGCTACTCTATCTAGTTCCACATTAGATAGGGGAAAAAGGTGAGGAATGTGAGAAAGTTGGGTTCAACAAATTGAGAATACTTGCAACTTACAAAGGTTTCTACTTAAAGCGGATCAAGGGAGTTGATGTTGTCATGGACCTCAGGGAGATTACATTGTATTATAATTTGTACCCCTAGTGTTATACTTGAGGACAAGCAAAAGTATAGTTGGGGGAAGTGACGAGTCTACTTATTAGTCAATTTTTTATTGTTTTTATGCATGGTTTCAAACATTATCAGACAATCCTTTCAAACATACTCCTATGATATGATAACTTTTTATGTTTATTATATAACCTTGGACCCAAATTATAGTGATGGAAATATGGTTATGATATAGTAGCATTGCATGGTTTATATGTGAGTATGCATGAAATGTGGTTGGAATTATGTGTTTAATCATGGTAGTTAGCTTTGTGTATATGTTTTGTGGATTAACCTCTTGCATCCCAAGAAGACGTTGTAGCCTGCAACAACTGGAAGTTGTAGCCCACAACAAAACGAAGACTTGGACAACAAAATAGGGGAAGTGCCAGATCAAGATGAATGCAATAACTACTACGTGGAAACACCTGATGGAGTTAGTTGTGCATCATTATGACAGTTAATAAGGCATTGAAGAAGAAGATTTCTTTTGTTGATAGGATTTTGGATGACTGTTTGTGTGTTCCACATGCAGATCTTTTTTGCAAAGTTTTAATTCTATTAGAACTTGTTTATTTTTAGTTACAGTTTGAATAATTCAATCTTGACTATATACTCTGATATCTAGGGATTTGTAGTTAGTGATTTTAGTTAGGAGTTGTGTTTAGAATAAACTCACCTGTGCTTGTATATAGCCGATGGTTAAGTCTTTAGATAGTTAGTTGATTCAATATTTTTGTTATCAATTACTTCTTAGTTTTCAATTATCATCTATAGACATGTTGATTATTTAGAAATGATTTCCTTGAATACAACTTGTGCGGAAGATTTTATGTAATCTTTTGGAATGTGTAATGAATGAAGTTCAAGTTCATATGAATGCGTAGAATCTGAAGATCTAGATTTGGTTTGAGTTAAGTGAAGACAACCACTTGAGCAGACCACTCAAGGTAATTGTTTTTCACTACATTTATAGTTTTTTTACTTTTGTTTAGCAATTATTTTAGTTTATCATTACTTCATAAATTACATGTAAGTTAGAATAAATTCTCATATGGTGTTTGTCGATAATAATTATTCATGTGCACAAGTACATTCAATACTCTTGTAGTATTATGGAGGTTAGAATAAGTTTAGTTACCAGTTTGAGTAGTTTTGAGTTAGTTTCAGTAATTCTCTATTAGTAGCAATTCAGTTACAGGTTATGTTGTAGGCACCCCTAGCCATTAGCGCCAGTTACTTCTTTCATTGTTCTACATTTATGTGATTTTCCAGCAAGTAGAATACCTTTAACGGGATAACTTAAGTAACCTCAAGTCTTTGAAGGCACATCTAGTGCAACACCATCACAAGTTTACAAACCTTGGTTGACAATTTAATGAAGTCTTTACAATGTTGAGTAGACTGTTCAGCTAGTCATTCCTCAAAATTGTGTAGTTTCTATCAAGTTTACAAGACACTACTTTAGACTATATAGTTTCTACTCCTAAGAGAGACACAAGTCATATTCCAACTCTAGAACCGGTCTTGCATTTCGCACCATCGAAGTGTAATGTCTAGAAACTAGAATCTATTTTAGGCCCTTTTGTTTTGATCTTTCTTCTTTATGATCCTAGGAATGCCCTGGTCCTTGTCATGAATCACATAAATCTCAAGATCGGTGGTGTAAAGGTTCCAAAATGAATCATTCTTCATAAACTCATTAATGATGACCTCCTCCTCTAAGGTCCTATTGTTAGTCACTACTTCTTCAAGCATTTCTACACAATATATCTTTGCCTTGGATAAATATGTATGCACAACTTCAAAATTCATCATGGACATTATCGACAATGTTCTCTAGGTGCAATGTCTCTAATAGCACCTTTATTTTCGAGTCATGTTTGGTCCTTGTAATCAAATGGGACCAATCCAAATATAGATATCCACATATTTTGGCTATGAAGTCCCTTGATAAACATAGTCCAAAGATTGGTGGAATGTCAATGACCACCACCTCTTGAGGCACTATGATACTAGGGCAAGAATAAAATTTTAGGGGAAGAGCTTTGATGACCCTACGATATGAACCTTCTTCCCATTTAACTGTAGTGCTTGCGCTAGAATCAATCATGGAATCATGCAAAAACTTATCTCTAACAATGAGAGTCAAATAAAAAGGGGTGGGTTTTGTTCTACTTACCCCTTCCTTGGTGTTGACAAATGCAGACATAACATGAGGTTGTGTGCTTCCGCTAGCTTCTTTCCCTTTGTTTTGTGTTGGCTCAGCTAGCAGATTACTTTGCACAGGCTTCTCCTGATGTGCAAGTATTTCTTGATCTTCTAATGCTTCATGCGGTAGATATTTCTACTCAAGGATTGACAGAATGTCCTAGAGAGAAGCAGTGGCTAGAGCCTTCTTCAGTCGCTCGACCACATTCAATGACCCTTGAGGTCAGAACTCAGGCTCTTTTCTTTTGTTCTACACTATATCACCCTGCTTTTGGTATATCAGAGGCAATGGTTGGGGGCCTAGTTTTTTTCTTGAAAGTCACCTTCGGCCTTGCGAAAAATTATTGTGCTTCGATAGGATTATTTTTAGAGCATGTGTAGTAGTTTGATTGGACCTACAGACCTTTTGTTATGGGGATATATTTTGCGAAAATTGCATCCCCACCTTCCATCCATGAGAAAAACACATGTTTAAGGGATATTTCTTGTTCTCTCTATAGACATACCCTGCACTTGAGCCATCAGGACATCATTATTGACACTTGAGGATTGGTATCCATAAGAGATACATTAGGAGCATTCCCTTATCTTCTTTGCTGGACAACCCTCTATTGCAAATTTCATCTAGGGAAATTTTGGGGTGTGTGCATCATTGCATGGGAAACACCATGAATTTGAGTCATTTGCCATGTTATTTTGGCCCGCAACCAACTCCCTATATGGATTTGTTGGGATCATTTACAGGGGAGTATCGACCGAGACAATTTGATTTGCGTGTTGCACATGGTGATTAGGCCTCTACCCTCCCTAGTACTAGTTGTGTTGATACAATGGTCTATCACCTTGATAATTCTAAAAAGGGGGCTTCAGAGGCATGGACTATCTAATTTTGAGATTTATTATCTTGTTAGAAAATTTTCACGGGATATTCTTCATATCATTCGTCTCCACAGCTAGTGACGATGAGGCAATCATGCTTTTATTGATAACAGGATACACATACATGAGGGATGTCACTTGCAAAGTACTGGGGACCTCCTCTTGCAACAACGTTGATAGTTTGAGGAACACAAGCATTGGTGATTGTGGGGGGAGCTTCCCAACATCTATCAATTTGTTCTCTGCTTGAAAAACTAGCTCATAGGCATCCAACAGTGTTTGACCTCCAAGTGACTGGATCATCACTGTTATATTTGAGTTGAAGGCTTTAAGATAGAAAAATATAGCCATACTTGTGGGCGGGTGATTCACATCCAGGATTCTTTTTCATGTTCCATAACTTGGTATTAAAATCTATAATAGCCTCCTTTGGGGCTCTTTTGATAGTAATTAGTTATTGAAGGAAAGATGATCGGTCTCACTTCTCATTGAATTGGTTGAAGAATGCATCTCCGATCTAGTCGCAAGTAGCAATAGATTTGGGCACCAAGGATCTGTACCATTCAAGAGCTCACCCTTTGAAAGAGGCAGCTAGTAGTCTTAAAGCTACATTCTATTCTATGACATGATACATTATGCAAACATTTGCTATATCTTGAAGATGTTTTGCAATGATTTTGAAATCTTCCCTTGTGAATTTGGGGAGTTCCTTCAAGGCATTAGCAAGAATAGGATCCCAAGTAGTCGGGGCTACTAGTAGAATAAGTGGGCTACCACTATTCCATATGAAAAAATTTATGGGTGGTCTTGAAGCAACCATTTTTAGTGGTTGTTGAGTTATGCTTGACCCCACAACCCTTTGATGAGTTACAACCACAAGAGGTGGTAGCAATAAACTTGGATTTTGTGTTGCAAATGACCTTATAATAGGCCTTTGTCTCATAAACTCTAACTTCTAGTTAGGTTTGAATAGGGGCCACCGAGCGTGCCATAAAATGAACTATTGATGCTTAAAACCATCACTTCTAAGAAAACAACATTCTATGGGAAGTTTCATAGATGTGGGACTTAATTTTGATATCTTTGAAACAACCTTTGCGATTTTTGTAGTCAACTCTTCAATTGCTTAGAGAGGAAAGGGGAAGAGAGAAAGAAGGAAAGACTAAAATAAAACTAAGGCGATAAGTCGAAAACACCTTTGGTACTCACTACTAACTTGCATAGTATAGATCAAAACATTCCAAACACCACAAACAATTAAAAGAGATCTTGCATGATTCAAAGTCTATAACATTTATGAAAGCCTATACTATAAAAGCAAAGGAATTAGAAATAATAGACAAATATTAAATTCACACAATTTAGCACATAACACTTGGTTCCTTGCATGGTTGAGACTTTTGAGGCAAAGAAAACTCAACACTTGGAGCCTTGAAGAAACCTAGAATCTCACACGTGTTTACATCATGAAATATCATCAATAGAATAAAATCATGGAAATATTTATAATCCGTAAAGCAGAAGGGATCTATGACAAACGTTGCTAAGTGATTATGCACTAAGGTGAAAAGACATTAACATTGGAGTAAAAGAACATTAAACAAAGAGAATTCAAAATATAGAACCAAGAGAGAGAAAAGAAGACACCAATTTGATTACGGAGTTCATCCGAGTGGACTACATCTCCGGGTCTAGCTCAACCGAGTGGCCAATCTATTGAAATGTTTTGAAATTGACAGTACAATCTCCAACGGAGCCTCTTGCAACACTGCTTTACAATATTTGTAGCCTATCCACAAAGTCCCAAAAAGTCTCTCACTCAAACCCCTCTCAAAATCTCTCCAAGTTAGGGATGATTAACAAAGAGTAAGAAAACTGACTTTTCCTAAAAATAGGACTTACTACAAACTCAGAAACATCTTTACATCACAACTCAAATTCTCCTAATTCCCTCTAAAATTCTCTCACAAAAGGCTCTCAAAGACCAAGAGAATGGGATGGAGAGGTTAATACAATGGAGAATGATCAACTCCAAATGTGATTATTGAGTTGAGTTGGTGAGGAAGGCTCTCCTAGTCTCCCTTTTATACTTCAATTTTGCCCATTTGGGCCAAAACCACCAATTTTGGAATTTTTCCCCTTTAAGGGAAAAGAACAAACAATTCCCCCCATTTACATAAAAATCCAATAATACCCCTTAATAAAAAAATTAATTTGTTTTTGAGCCCTTGTATTTTCAGGCTTTTGGGTGGTTTGTTTTTTATTTAATTTGAAAGCCCACCTCAATAACCATTTATAGGTTATTTGTTAATAACTCGGGCTTAATCACACATCATATAGAACCCGTGCCACACGTATATTAAACATTGTCGATGGTGTGCTGGTTGGTATATGTTTTATTACCTTGTTGGTCGGGGGTTCAAATCCTTCGACGACCATTTTTTAAAAGCCCTTCAAACCATTTTTCACAACAAAACAAACCACCATCCAATTGTGGTTGAGGACGAAACCGTTGGTGTAACGGTTGGTGTCCTCACTTGTGAGTTGGGGGGTTCAGGGTTCGACACTCGACCCCTCATATTTATAGTAAATATAACAATCAAATACTGCTGGACGAGAATGAATGAATGAAATATTTTAATGACATCCACGAGACTAAACAGTCTATGGGACCAAGACACAAATTAATTTTCTTTCATGCTCTTTTCTAAATCAGCTCTCCTACTATTGATTTTGACTAGAAGGCTGGCCATCTGGTTGATCTTATCCTTCTCAAATAACTGCTGCATATCGTCCATGTGTCATGCTCGGAGGATGCCACGCGTCAGGAGGGGATTCGTCAAAAAATCCCATTCAACATCTACGCCACCAGCTACATTATCTGACACGTCACCCACCACTTCGGAGTCTAGTCACCGTCCAATCCACGTCAACCTGCCACCTAGATGCCATGTCATATGATGACTCAGCTGCCACCTCATGTACGGATGCCATGTGTCAATAAGTGATTGGTCCATCATGCTGACGTCATCTGTCGAGCCAACCTGCCATGCCATCATCCACATCATAGTACGACATGTATGGACTGACATGTGTCAGCTTTTGATTGGCCTAGCTTGACATCTGTACGATGACTCATTCACCAAGTCAACACGATGATGTCATGCTGACATCAACAACCGTACCACACGGTACCCTGGTCAACAACAAGCTTTGACTGGCTATAACTCTCACGTACGTGCTCTGATTTGCGTGAAATGAAAGCCGTTGGAATCATGATGACGAGACCTTTGTGATGACGCTAATTTTGATCAATTTTGATGATGTCAAATTTTGAGCCTTTTTTCGCGTCCCCAGCCTCATTGTTGACCAGTGATATCTTGCACTTATGGGCTCGAATTTTGATGAAACGAACATCGTTAGGTTCGTGTCGTCGAGCCCTTCGAATTGATATTGCTTCTGATTGATTTTGAGTTGGTCAACTTTTCACCTTCTGATGGCCTCTTGGTCCAAGTTTGACCAACTCTTTGATTGCACGTAACTTGAGCAAACATACTCCTTTTTCGCCCATTCAAATTGTGTCGGATTCAGGATTCTAAGCTCTACGCCATGAAACCGCTTTTGGGAGAAACTGGAACACTTCAATTTTTAGGTTCTGAAGATCCACTTGGATCAATTTCAATGTCACCATATGTGATCTATAGATCACAAGCATGGTGTTACCTTAATGCTTATTGGCCTCTAAATGTCGGTGTGTGCTTTGTCTAGACTGTCATGGCGACTTTGACCGATGGTGCATCCTTTTCCCGCAAAGGGAACTCTTTCACTCTTCAAAACGTGTGATGATTCCACATGGAAGTTGGGGGGTTACGGGACATAATAACCCAGCCAAAATAACCCTGGACAAAATAACCCGATCACAATAACCCAAGGACAAAATAGCTCGGGGTCATAATAACCCAAGCCAAAATAACCCGTGGTCAAAATAACCCATGGACAAAATATCCTCATAAGAATATAGAGAAAGTAAAATAAAATTTATAAATTACATGTATGTTGCTATAAAAACTTTATTATTCAAATTTTCAATTAAAGTGTCAAATTATGAGCAATGCCTCTTATATAATCTAAAATGTTATGGTTGGCATAACCGTCAACCAATCTTTTTAGTCTTTCTTTGAGTTCATGGTATTTTTTCCTGCTTGGTTGCCCAATGTATCCAACCATATATTTCTCTATTCTATTCTCTTGGAGACTATTCTTTTTTCACCACTTTGATGAATTTCCAGATTGAGCTATGCGATGCTTGAAGCAATTCACTAAATCCTTTGTGCCATCTCTCAATAGTATTATTGGTTATGGGAAGATCATCTTGAGTAGTTGAATAGCAATTCCACACTGTGATTGGAAACTTGGGTGATCGTTTGTTGCCTCTTCTAGTTAGTCTGCCAATCCACGTGTCTTCAAAATAATCAACTTATTCCCACGAAATTGCCTTTATTTTTATAATTATTTACCATTTTATAGGTTATTTAAGCATATTAAAGGTGTTTTAAGGCTATTTTAGGGGTATATAATGGATATATGGTCTAAAAAAGACCTAAATAGCCTCTAGGGTGCCTCACAATCATATTTATAATTTATTTTATGTCATTTCTAGTTTACTAGCTTGATCTAAAATGACCATGGGTTATTCTGTCCATGGGTTATTTTGACCACGAGTTATTTTGTCCATGGGTTATTATGACCCTGGGTTATTTTGTCCTTGGGTTATTTTGGTCGAGTTATTTTGTCCAGGGTTATTTTGGCCAGGTTATTATGTCCTGATACCAATTTGGGGTCCACTCTTGAATCTCTCTACCTTTAATGCATTGACGGTGTAGTCGCAACCACGTGGTGGCATGGCGCTACCCCAAGGGATAATCGAGTACAATTTATAGTGGGTGAGTACAAAGAAGTCATGTGTCTGCAATGAGAAACTTTTTCTTAAATAGAATTTTTCCAAGGCCATGAAATAAGGAGGAGGTTAAGTTGGACACTCGACTTGCTATTGCATCCAACTAGGTGCTAAGGTGCATACACCTCAAAAGCATGGATTTAATCTACACAATCATCAAAAGGAGTGAGCTTAATTGTTAGTTTCATATAGTGGAAGGACAATCATTTTGTAATCATTCCTGAGTGTGTTCTCAAATCAAAGAGTGGTAGCTTCCTTGGGTTGTATCCCTAAAACAATATCAATCAAGAAGTTGTAGCTTCCTTGGGAGTGACCCTAAAAATATAATTAGGGAGTAGTAGCTTCCTTGAGTTGTAGCCCTAAAATAAAGTTGTAAAAAGTTGTTCTTGTGAGGCTAGATCAGGAAAGTAGCTCTTAGCAACTTTTCTCACAATGGTTTTTCCCCTGTGGGGTTTTGCAAGTATATTTGGTGTTATGTTGTGTTGTGCATTGTTCTCATCTTTCATGTTCTTTCTTATGCGGTAGATTTTGAAGTATTTATTTGTTCTAAAGGGTTTAAGATTTGATAGAATATTGATTCACCCCCTCTTAGTATTTTGGTGTGTTCAACAGACCATGGGTGATATTCATTTAGGAGATTATTCTCACAATGTCATGGACAATTTGGCATCATGATTTAATGGGAGCTTTTGTAGTGATGTGGATTCATCACCTTGGTGATGGATAGTCTTCTATAATGGTTATTGATATCATGGAGGAGCTCTTGGATCTTGTTTGTTGTAATGAGAGTTATTTGACATATTGATTTTGATTGATAGGATATGGTTATCTTCATGTGATTAGAGACATTAACATCTTAGTTAGCCACGGAGGACTCTTGGACTCTTTGGTTGAGGTGTTAGTTTATGACTTGTCAATTTTGATAGGTGATCCTTGGTTGAGAGGATGGTTTGGTGGTGTGCCATGGAAAAATCTTGATTGTGTATTAAAGTATTGGAACTATAAAAGTGCCATTGATAGAAAAATATGTTTTTTAGAGCATATGAACTTCTTTTGAGGATATATTAGATCATCATATCATGATGTGTTCCTAGATTATATAAACATGTACTGGGAGCTTTGACAATGGTTTGGATAGTACTCTTGGTATTGAGTGCATTGGTTGTGTACTTGTTGAGGATATGTTAGATCATGATGTCATGATGTGTTCCTATATCATGTAAACATGTAGTGGGAGATTTAATAATGGTATGGATAGTTCTATTGTTATCAAGTACATTGGTTGTGTGCTTGTGAGGTTCGCAAGAGTGTAACTATGTTTTATTTGGAACTTGTTGATGTGGTTGTTATACACACAATAACATGCAGATAAATTTTTGATATTTGAACAACAAAACCTATCTATCTTGAAAGAATCACCAAAATTCTATTAGGAAGTTTGGCTACCCAAGTCTCGAGAATCTCAAGTCTTGACTCACTAGGTTTGCTTAGGGTTTATTGTGCAATTGTTGTTAAACATAAGGGGCCTGATATTTTTCATCAAGCTATTTAACTTAGACAATTCAATGATGTGAAGAATTGAACAGATAAAGCATGCATCATTTCTAAAAATTCATTTATTCAAATCTCCTAAAAGCTATGTTATAATAAAATCAAAGTTGAGAGATATGGGGCCTAAGAAATCAACAACTCCCAGTTATTATCCACACATTTATATAACAACTAATAAATCAAAGCATCAATTATTTTGTATTTCACTATATTGCATCATAACTAAAATACAAAATAATGCTAAAGTTTAGGGGAAATGACCCGTTCACCATCAGAATAACATCAAAATGTACCCAAATCTAGTGCAACAAACTGACTCTTCTGATAGGAATGAACAACTTAAAATTACACAAGATATATGATTAGGAGTAACCTTTTCAATTTCTTTAGTATTATTAGTCTCTACTATAAACACAAGTTTTTACATTCGAATTGAACAAAAAACATGAACTAGAACAAAAATTGGTGTAGTTACAATTTACGTCTTATTGTATCAACAAATTATGATCCTCTAGAAAGAACAACTCCTTTCCTTTTATAAAACACAAGGCAACATTTGATTATAAAAATCATCTGGATTAGAGAAAACAAACCAATCAAAATGTAGCACGTGGCACAAGGGTATGGGTGGCACTTAGAAGATATTTTATGTGGTCCCAAAGACAAAGTCAAATTTTACACTTTGACTCCCATTGATGACATCCCAATGCTTGAAAATATTGATTAAAAGACAATCGGGTTCTTTTAAGCTTCAAAAAGTGTGAAAACAAGGTGTTGACCTTTCCTTTCAAAATCCTTGACTTTTGGCGTGCACAAACTTCTTTATTGGGAAAAATACCCACAACTGAAGTCAAGAAAAAATATTTGATTTTCCCAAGAAGTCAAAAAATTACATCCTCTTTTGTCTTGGATATCCGCTACTTGTCAGTTGTATCAACATTTTGTTACCCCACAAATGAAACATCATCCATTTAATTGCTTCACCAAAACAAATCATTATTAATTCCCTGTCTTTAAGCAATTTAATCTTTTCAAAGCATGCTTATGACCTTTAACATTTTACTTAACCTCTTTAGGTTTTCAAGTTTTAGGAAACTTTCAAGAATTTATACATCACGAGGAACTTCAAGAATTAATGGTCTTACAAGATGATATCAATGATTTCTTTCATTACAATATTTTCTCGAAATCTTAATTATTCACCTTTTCGGATGGTACTCTTACCCGATATCAGTAACCAGTGTGACTTAATTGATTAGGTCCTAGAATTTCAACCTATCATTTTATACACTTAATGCTACTTCGGGTACATACCCTATAAATTATCCACTCGATTATGCAACTCTCATTAATTACTCTTCATTAATGACCATATAAGTGATCCCTTGGCACTTCGACCCATGAGACCTAGCCACTTGGCTCTGATGCGAGCAACTTTCTCAAAACACCATACTTAGAAACAACTTTATCCATTGTCTAACACTTTATTAGCCCTTCTCATTTATATTTCAGACCCATGAACTAATGGTCTTTTACATCATTTTCTCTAAATTTGCACCTTTCCTTTTCCTAATGAGATTTTTCAAAATTTGGGTCCCCAAGCTAAATTATAAGTAACTTGGCGCATGTTGTGAGACTACACAACAATTAGAAACCAACAAAATAAACTTAAAAACAATAGAAATGAGATAAATAATTTAAACGAACACTTCCAATCTTTCCAAGATAATTCACCAAGTTCTCCCCATCATTAGTATAAGAAATATAAAATATCTCAAGGAATATGAGTGTGTGCTTTGATTGATTTCCCTTCCTTGAAGGTTAGGAGAAAATACCTAGACATCTATATTGAGTTACATAGTTTAGTGTAACTTTTTAAGCCAACCTTGGATATTTTCTTGCTACTAGTCAAAAGTCCATAGCCCTGACAAGGTTATCTCTATAATTCCCCCAAACATAGCTCTACTACTAGTCAAGCATCCATAGCCTCGGTAGAGATATTTGGATGACCTAAAGAGTTGATTTTTCTTTGATATTCAATTTACTTTCTTTTTGTTTTCTTTTAATATTTCCTTGTAATCTCTTTTGTTCAACTTGCTAGCACTGAAGCCTGCTATTAGGTTGAGAATTATAGTGATAGAAAAGGAAAATTTTTGGATTTTTATTTCAATATAAATATCCATTGCCTTTTCCATTAATCCCTAAAGATTTTATTAATTCTTGAACTATGCAATTCCTCATGAAATTTTATAGAAACTACACTAACTCTCAAAATAAACATGAAGAAGTATCATGGCAAGATTATAACTAACAATTTAAAATATTACCAAATTACATCATTTTGAAATTTGAATTCATTAATCAGCACCCTACTAAATATTCCCCTTTGTTAAATGAATTGAAAGAATCAATTTATCTGATAAAGTGTTTAGATCATGAATTAGCAACCCACTTCACTTCCAATACAATGAATTGTCAAATCACACTTCATAGCTTTCCCACACATAAGCCAATCCATAAGTTATCATACTTTCACTTAATTACTACCACACCCCCTAATCACTTAACATGCTTGCCTGTGCACTTAATTAATGAGCTTTAACCTTACAAGATTTGTCATATTTTTCAACTCATTTATTAAACATGAGCCTGAGGCGCACATCTAGATTGATTTATGACACTACCCAACCTTTCCCAAGGAATTTTGGTTACATCAGTGTGATTCTCGGTATATGGATTTAATTTCACATGTGTACACGTTACTCAACCTTTTCATAAATGCATAAAATCAAATAAAAAGCTGAGTTTATTACCATCAACTATTTTAGGGAAGATAGATGAATGCCACCTTGGATATTGTAACAAGATTTCATAAAATATTCCATTAAATGTGGACGTACCATATTGCACCACCAATTTTCTTTTCTCTATAATTTTGAATGGCAAGTGCATAGCGATAACCATAATTTTTCTATTTCTATACTAGTGAGTTTGAAAGCATGAATACTCTTATTTTCTTGACCAATCAAAGAAGATAGTTAGATTTCCTTGGCCGCATAACCAACCAATGGTTAAAAAAAAATTCTTCTTGCGGATCCGCATGACTAGGGTGGCCCTACACATGGTGCTTGGCGATGACTTCATGGACTGAGGGGAGCAATACTAGGTTAATTCAAACCTATCCTCATGCTTTGTGGCTTCCCTAATAGACATTGAACTCTCTCAGGCATAGGTTTTGGAAATTTCTAATTTAGTGGTTAATCCCGATTATCTAGGCAATCTGGACTACATTCTAGTCGTTGCACAACCTAGGGTGGGCATCCTAGCCCCAAGGGATATTCTTCATTATCTTAATGAGGGGATGGTGGTGCTCTTGCTTTGTTTTATTGGTAACTTTATTAGCATAACCCTAGATGAACATCGACACAGAGAATGCCTGGGATATCAACTCCTTTTCGATGAGGCGCGATAGATCAATTAACAGTGTGGTGTTTGGGAAGCTAGCCTTTCATTATGCTCAAATTTATAGCTTATGCATGACTTTTTCCAGGTATCACTAAAGTATATATAAATCTTGTAAATGATATTAATGATATTGTTCAAAGTGTTATGGTCTTTCTTTTTCTCTTTAAATTCTAGTGCAATTATTTTAATTATAAGGCTGCAACATGCGATTTTTAAGATTTTGATTTTGTGAGTGAATAATTAAGCTTTTTGAAACAAAGGATCCAAGTTTGGATTGAAACACACCAACTCAACCGAAAATCTTCATAGACAACTCTTCTTTCCTTGTAATATAGCCAACTCATACATTCAAATTTACATTGCAACCATTCCGTAATTTGCTCTGCATCCATGTCTTAAAAACATGAGACAACTTCTCGAAAAAAATATCAACAATGACTATGAGGAGATTGTAAACATTACTTAAATACATATAATGGGTTGGGTTATGAATAAGACAAAATAACATAATAACCTGGACAAAATAACCTGGTCATAATAACCCAAGCCAAAATAACCCGTGGTCAGAATAACCCATGGACAAAATATCCCCATAAGAATATAGAGAAAGGAAAACAAAATTTATAAATTACATGTATGTTGCTAAAAAAACTTTATTATTCAAATTTTCAATTAAAGTGTCAAATTATGAGCGATGCCTCTTATATAATCTAAAATGTTATGGTTGTCATAACCATCAACCAATCTTTTTAGTCTTTCTTTGAGTTCACGGTATTTTTTCCTTCTTGGTTGCCCAGTGTATCCAACCATATATTTCTCTATTCTATTCTCTTGGAGACTCTGTTTTTTTCACTGCTTTGATGAATTTTAGACTGAGTTGTGCGATGCTTGAAGCAATTCACTAAATCCTGGATCACATCACCAGATTTGTTTGTGTCGTAGTATAGCATCGACTTGAACATTTATTTGTAAAATATTCCACACAACGCTAGATCATTTTATTGATGCCTTGTCGATGAAACACAAATGTGTAACCGTCTACAATAAGTAAATTCTTGTTTTTTTGACTTGTTAAAAACTGAAGAGGCATTGTATATATTAAAAATTATGAAGAATGTGTTGGTTCCCTAAAAAGTATATTGATTTTTTGTACACTCTTTTAGAAAACCCTAGGAAAATTTAAAATAATGTTCAAAAAAATATATTACAAAATATCTTCTTTTATGAATTTGGATTTCTCCTCTTCTTATCACTCTACACACTCTTACTTCTTCTCCCCTTCTTCCTTTCTTTACTTCTCTTAATTCTACCATTTTATATATCTTCTTAATGCCTTTTCATTTATATCTTTTCATAATAACTCTTAATCAACTTATTCCCACAAAATTGCCTTTATTTTTATAATTATTTACCATTTTATAGGTTATTTAAGCATATTAAAGGTGTTTTAAGGCTATTTTAGGGGTATATAATGGATATATGGTCTAAAAATTACCTAAATAGCCTCTATGGTGCCTCACAATCATATTTATAATTTATTTTATGTCATTTATAGTTTACTAGCTTGATCTAAATTGACCATGGGTTATTCTGTCCATGGGTTATTTTGACCATGGGTTATTTTGACCATGGGTTATTTTGTCCATGGGTTATTATGACCCTGGGTTATTTTGTCCTTGGGTTATTTTGGTCGGGTTATTTTGTCCAGGGTTATTTTGGTCGGGTTATTATGTCCTGATACCCATATAATGTGTATAAAGGGTGCATTTCTATAGAAAAAAGAGGAAGAATGGTTTGCAAGTAAATATTTCAATAAATATTATTAATTATATAGAAAATAAATGTATTGATTTAATTCATTAAATACTTTTCATTTAATGTCAATTAACTGAATTGTAGGTATAATGCTCCATGACCATTAAATATGTAAGGAACTAAATTATATGAAGATATAATTTAAATGATGATTTTTTTTATTCAACAAAAAAAGGCATACTTAACTCACACAATCACTACATATTACAGTGGTGGAGAGAAAATATAGATTGACAATTTGTTATGTCAAAACATTTTGTTATTAAGTATATTACAAAGTACGCAACCAAAGCAAAAAATGCTTAGAAATATACCACCAAATGTGAATGTATCTTGAAAACATAGAAAATCAAGATGATTTAGTTGCAAGAGATTATAAGAGACTTTTAACGGAAATAATAATAGAAAGAGATATTGGAGCTCAAGAAACAAGTCACATGCTATTAGAACTTCCATTAATATAAATCAATATAAAATTTGTCAACCTAAATGTATCAAATGTGGTTTTCAAATGTGTAGTTGTGAGTGATAAAAATAACAATGAAAAGCAAACACTATCTTTCATTGATGCATACAAACACAAGCTTTTTACTATGAAAATTTTCTCACTTATCGATGCAACAAAATCATGGATATATAATATTAAAAGGAGAGTAGTTAACTAATGGAATGTGAGAAAAACAACAGCTATAGTAAGATTATTTCCTAGATTTCTATCAATTCCTACAAGTGACATGGATAAATAGTATGATTTTTGCTCCTCAAAGTTGTTACTTTACCAACCATTATACGAAATTCAAAGAGATATTGGTCATAACAATGAATCCATAGAGTTAAGGTGGGAGAACTTCAATTATAATCAATGGCACGTGTAACAAAGAATCATTGTTGAAATATTGAAAATAATAGTATTTTTAAAATTAAATATGATGATATTGTCCAAGGAACTACTACAGAGAATGAATGGGAAATTATATCTGGAATTCATCATGGTTAGATTATGTGAGTTTTAGAAATAGATGTGTTGGGAAAGAGAGATGTAAATAGACATAAAAAATGGTCTAATAAATTTCAAGGTAAACAATACACAAATGAAGCTATTAAATTTATTAGTGCCATGAAAATTAATAGTCGTCTCATTCATGATGACATATCATGACATGTGTCAACTATGGAAAGCTCAACAATAAACAAAAAAAGCAGTCAACTTAATCATTTCACACTATCGTACAAATTAGAATACACTTTCCTTGTTTATGATAATTCAAGGGACAACAAGAACATGTAAGTCATATGTGATAGATGCCATAAGTGAAGAACTTCAAATTTCTATTGTGTTAGATCAATCTCCCCTTCTTCTACTTACACCAATTGAAGTTGTATCATTCAATATAAGAGCATCAACTATTCATTCAAAATTGAGAATCCCAATAAGATATTTTAATCAACTATAAGGGACAAGACTAACAAGCTTCCAAGAGGAAATATCACATATCAAATATATTTTGATCGATGAAATGGGTTTTCATGGTGAAAGATTGATTGAGAACATAAATTCTTGACTCTGTCAAGCTTTTCCTAAATGCAAACTAAAGTTTTATGAGTATGTCTTTCATTCAAATCATTAGCATCATCTATTTTATAATATTTAATTAAAATATACTTAATCTCCATAATTATAATACATACTATTTAATGCAATAATTATATATTATTTCTAGGAAAATCTATGATTTTGGTTGGAGATATGGGACAATTACCTCTAGTTAATGATATACCACCATATGAAAGCAAAAGGCGAGCTTACTTTGGGAAGAATTCAAAATCGTGATTAATTTAGATCACATTTTTCATACATGATGGATAAAATAATGACCAAGAAAGATTTCGTCAAATTTTACAAATATACTTAATCTCCATAATTATAGTACATACTATTTAATATAATAAAATTATTATATTATTTTTAGGAAAATCTATGATCTTGGTTGGAGATTTAGGACAATTGCCTCTAATTAATGATATACCAACATATGAAAACAAAATATGAGCTTACTTAGGAAATAATTCAAAACTGTGATTATTTTAGATCACATTTTCAGATAAGATAGACAAAAAAACTAAAGAAAGATTTCATTAAATTTTAAAAAATATATACTTAATCTCCATAATTATAGTACATGCTATTTAATACAATAATTAAATATTATTTTTATGGAAATCTACGAACTTGGTTTGGAGATATGGGACAATTGCCTCTAGTTAACAACATACCACCATATGAAAGCAAAAGACGAGCTTACTTTGGGAAGAACTCAAAACTATGATTAATTTAGATTATATTTTTAAGACAAGATGGAAAAAACACCAACCAAGAAAGATATTGTAAACTTTTAACAAATATACTTAATCTCCATAATTATAGTAACTTATATTATTTTTTCAAGAAAATTTATGCTTTATTGGAGATTTAGGATAGTTGCCTCTAGTTAATGACATACCACCATATGAAAGCAAAAGACAGGCTTACTTTGGGAATAATTCAAAACTATGATTAATTT
This sequence comes from Sequoia sempervirens, assembly GCA_007258455.2. NCBI lineage: Eukaryota > Viridiplantae > Streptophyta > Pinopsida > Cupressales > Cupressaceae > Sequoia > Sequoia sempervirens. The sequence continues at coordinate 73,358 of VDFB02391349.1, forward strand.
AGATCATATTTTCAACGTGATGAACAAAACACCAACCAATAAAGATTTCATCAAATTTTAACATTATACTTAATCTCCATGATTATAGCACATACTATTTAATATAATAATTATATATTATTTTTAGAAGAAAAAAATTATGATCTTAGTCAGAGAATTCGGACAATTGCCTCTAGTTAATGACATACCGCAATATGAAAACAAAATATGAGCTTACTTTGGGAAGGATTCAAAACTATGGTTACTTTAGATCATATTTTTAGATAAGATGGAGAAAATAGTGAACAAATTTTTTTTTTGTCAACTTTTAACAAATATAAAAATGCAAACCCTACAATTGATGATTGAATGTTGTTAATTACAAGATCCAATGTGACAATTGATGCAACAAGCAATGCAGACTTTCATAATAGTGTATTTATTTTCAACATATTGTAATGTTCACAACAATAACAAAAAAAATGTACATGGACAAATCCAATTGCACATAACATTGTAACAAAAATTGGAAGTGTTAGTGGTGCATAAGAATGTCCAAATGATGAAATCAATATGAAATTATTATTGAGTAAGAATGTTAAGGCAATGTTAACATCAAACTTATGGATAAAAGTAGGTCTTGTAAAGGGAGCTCTAAGATATATCAAAATATTATATATAGACCTAGAATTTGACCACCACAACCACCACCATATGTAATTATTAAGTTTGATAGTTATTCAAGAATATCATTCAACGATCACTATCCATGTACAATTCCAACTACAACAATTCAAAGGGGTAGTTCAATACAAATACCATTAAGATTGGCTTGGACATTAATAACACACAAATCACAAGGTTTGACTCTTCCAAAAGCCACTATTGATATATGATCAATTGAAAGGAAATGATTGAAATTTGTGACAATCTCTCACAAAAGTCTTTAGAAGGGCTAAGAATTATGACACCATTCACATATGACATATATGAAAAAATGAAAAAGGAAAACCAAGTTGCAAGAAGAACAGTAGAAGAAAATAGGCCTAGAGCCTTAGAAAATAATTAATTAAAAAATATAGTCATGAATTTAATGTAGTTACCATTTGTATAAACACTAAATAACTATTCATCTATCTTTTCTTCTGTTACTTGCTTTATTATTTTTATATTTTTTATCTTAATTATATAAATATATAACATAATAAATTATTCATGTCCACATCAAAGATTGTAAAAATGAAATGAAATTTATTGTTATAATTCATAATTTTATACCATAATTATAAATGTACACCTAACACTATTTTTTTTTTGATACTTAAATTACTGCTATATGGGGCAACACCCTGTATTACTTTCTGAAAAGATATTACAATTGGTAGTACATTGAGCATATACTCCTCATGCTATATTTTTCCTATTGACATCCTATTATGATACTTTTAGATCAAAAATTCCAGGGCTAGAGACAAAATCTTGGAAATGATGCTGATATTATCCCAGACCAAACTGCAGAATGACCGAGCTGACACCAAAAAATTCTTATGAACCCTCTGAACCATACAAAACTGATTGACTAAAGAAACCTTTACATAGATAGCAAATTTAACAACACAGATTATGCAAAAAACCTTTAAACACTAGATCACTAGCCTTACTCATCACTATCCTCATTTGAGACGAAGTGTTTCTGCCATGCTTTGAAGTCTGCAATCACTGGACAATCTGGACCACAATTGGCATGAGCTGGGCTTTTGTCCTTCTGTTCTGGATCCCGCTCATCATTTTTGCGCCATTCTTCCCCCAACCTAGTTCCTAGTCTTCCTCATCACTGAACACAATCTCATTCACCAGATCTTTGTCCTCCAAATAGCACAAAGCCCAACCGCGAGGCAAATTGGTGACCAACTTTGCAACACGAAGTAGGGAGAAGATGTTGCGTTCACAAACATCCCAGAGCTTTTCATAAATTTTAGGCTCTATGGTTTGAATCAAAGGAAACTTTATAATCTCCCTGTCGTGCATGCAAATCATGTAGTAATTTTGGGGCATGGGTATCACTTATTTTTGATGACATTATCCAACGCCGCATCGATTTCCGCTAACTAGGCATGCTTGAAGACCATCTTAGTAAGCTTAGTAAGCTTTTTGGCGTTCTCCTTCAAAACCTCCATTTGCACAAGAACTGCCAAAAACATAGCAAGAATTTTAGAATTAGACCTTGCCCTATGATAGGCTCACAAGAACTCAGGACCTGGGACCCGCTTTACTGCCCAAAGGATTATTGGGTGCGGTGACGAAAGCATTCCCTAAAGACGTTTATCTGAGATTTCGCCTCTAAATGCTTATTGTTGTTTATCTAAACTGAGAGCTAGCAGAGTCTCCATTATAAACTAAAAGTTGTCTGCTTACACCTATTGAAAACGAAAGGCACCTATATCCCACTTGTCGCTCTATTTTTACAAACTATAAACAATACTTCGAGAGGCTTCTTTAGAATAATCAATTTGCATTCAACACTGAAACCAAGGCCTGACGTCACATTTTTAGGAAGTATGTCCTTTTGGCTATCTGACTATTACAAATGAGTTCTTTTAGCAGATGACAAATTTATCCTAGCTCATCACTTGACGGAAAGGCCTTATCAGATGTCCTTCCACGTACTTCGCACGTATAAGGCTATATTCTTTTGTTTTAATATTATCAATTTGCAAAGGCACTTCCTCAGGTCTAGGTGGAACCATGGTGGCCCTCAAGTGAGTGATGCTTTACACTTGCCTAGCCACATGGGATCCACATGAGCACATCCCGAAGATCTCGTGTAAAACTAGCACAACTTAGAAAACTAACGACGCTGCAAAGATATGTAAGCGGATCCAAAAGTAAAGCTAGTCATCAAAATTCAAATTCTTAGGTATTTGAAAAATCTTAATCTTAGTTATTGCTTACTGCTACTTTTGCCAAAAAGTTTGCTCTTTGATTCCCTTCTCTAAAAATATGTGATACTTTATAATCTTCGAACCCACTCAGAAGTTGCGTGATTGCTTGGAGCCAGTGATTCAGTTTCCAGTTGGGACAATTTTTCTGTCTGATCGAGTTTATAGTTAATGGGGAGTCACCTTCTAATTGAATCATTTTTGCCTTTAAGTATATGCCCAAATGAATTCCCATTAGAGTTGCTTGTAATTCTGCCTCATTGTTTGTGCAGATCCCCAAAGGTTTGGAATTCTCTGCCATTGTCTCCCCCTTTTCATTTTTGGCTACACATCCAACACCGCCTAGGCTTGGGTTACCTCAAGATGCCCCAACAAAGTTGATCTTGATCCAACCACTTTTTCGGTGGTTCCCATTTAAATTCCCTTCTCTTTTGCTGAGAAGCCTTGTGACTGACCTAGCCCTATAATTTTGGGAATAAGAAACCCCTTGAAAGCATGTTTCATCTGGTCATCCCAATTCGAATATGTTCCAAGTTCTTCCCTGGATTTGATCTGACTGCTTCATTTACTGTTTTAGTGATCATTCCTTTGATTTTCTCACACAACTTTGCTGGCTGCATTTCCTTATTTTGAAAGATCCTCCTGTTGCGTTCCTTCCAAATTTCCCATATTATTATTGATGGGGCTATGGGCCAAATGCTGTCAAATATTGCCTTCCTTCTAGGAAGAGGCCACATATTGAACCATGTTAGTAGGCATTTTGGTAAGGGGATTTTCCAACTGAGCTTTCTCATGAAATGATGCCAGCATTGCATTGAGTAAGGGAAATTAAGAAGCAGGCGGTCTGAGGTTTCATTATCATTTTTGCATAAAATACATCTCCCTGGGCCTTGAATTCCGAAAGTGGCTAATCTATCCTCAAATAAGATCTTTTTTTTGAATTGCCAACCAAGCAAATACTCCTACTTTAGGTAGACAATTTCTCCCCCATAGTAATTTGCTCGACCAATTTTGTCTTGCCTCTACTTGTTCCTTTAGCCTATAGCCAAGCTTGACTGCATATGTCCCAGTCGAAGAACCACACCACCTAATAATGTCATCTTGATTGGAAGGCAAAAAAGTTCTTTCTTTTAATATTGTCGTTAGAGCATCCTTCTGGTTTTGTGGTGCTTCTAGATTTTGTAGAGAGTTCCATTCCCATTCTTTTACTCCCTCCCCAACTATCATCCTTCCATAGTTGCATACCTTCTCACCCCAAGTTCTTATAGTTTCTGATCTAATCATATCCAGACCAGGAAGAGCTGCTAAAACTTCTTTGCCATTCCATGAATCTTGCCAGAAGGATGCTGACTTACCATCCCTCAACTCCCAGGTCACATGTTTTGTGATTATATCCCTACATTCCATCAAGTAGTTCCAAATGGCCGAGCCTCGAGGAGGGTTCGCAATTCTAAGGATTTGGGTTGGAGAGTCTGAGTCTAGATATTTTCTTCTCAAGATCCCGACCCATCTTTGATCTCCTTTTGCATACATTTCCTAGACCAGTTTTGCACCTACTGCCATGCTCATTAGTCTTAATTGTCTAAGACCTGCTCCACTAGCCTCTTTAGGGGTGCAAACTTTTTTCCAGGCCACAAGTGGAAATTTTTGATGATCTCTTGTGCCACTCCAGAAAAAATTCCTAAAAATTTGATTAAGCTTTTCATCCATTGTTGTTGGAATTTTTAGGCATGCCATTGAGTAAATTGGTATGGCTGAAAGAACAACCTTCACCATCAATAATCTTCCTGCTGCTGAAAGCCATTTCCCCTTCCATGTCCTCAGCTTATTCTTGCAATTGTTGATTAGCTCTTCCCAATAGCATTTTTTGTTGATGCCTACAAAAAGGGAGGTGCCCAAAAATCTACCTGGAAAGTTTGCCTCTCAATCCCAAAATTCTTGCCAAATCTCTTTGAAGGCTTGGTTGAGTATTGAGAAAAAAGACCTCAGATTTATGCCAGTTTATGCTCTGTCTTGATGCTTGGCAATAATCATCCAAAAAAGATTTGATGATTCTCGCTTCTCTTCTGTTGGCCATTCCGAATAGAGTTGTGTTATTAGCAAATTGTTGATGTGTTGAATTTTCAACACCGTTGGTGACTTTCACTCCTTTCCATTTGCCTTCCTGCCTTAATGCTGTTATCCCCCGACCCATAACCTATGCCATTATGATGAATAGGAAAGGGGAGAGGGGATCTCCTTGCCTTATCCCTCTCGAAGATGAGAAAAAACCTCGAGCTGACCCATTAACCAGTACTGAGAATGTTGCCGTGAAGATACAAGTTTTAATCCATTTAACCCAATCCTCTTGAAAGCCAAACCTCCTGAGTACCTCTAGTAGAAATTCTCTATCCACCATATCATATGCTTTAAGAATTTCCAACTTGAAAATCATGCATGGATCTCTTACCTTTCTAACCGAGTGCAGGGTTTCATGAGTTGATACTAATTATTAACATAAATGTAATTTGATAATTGAAAAATTAAATATAATTTTAATTGATTCAAATCTAAACCCAATTAATTAATAAATTATTACAATAATTATTATTAATTTATTAAAATTATATTTTAAATAATCAAATAATATTAATACTAATGACAATTCAATTTTAAAATAGATATGCTAGTTAAGTATATCAATTGAATTGCATCTATTTATTTACTCTAGTTTATAATCTTTAGGTGGCCTCACAGCTTTAACTTCCAATCTTGTCTAAACAGTACCGTTTGAAAAAAACAAAGAATAAGAAACGAGCGGGCACACATCCCCGAGCAATGATATCAGTAACATTCCACCACTAACGTTGGCGGGAATGATATGAAGTCCTGCCGGTTGCAACACCGCCATATATTGTTTATACATAGAGAATTTGCTTCGCATGATACGACATCGACTGTAGTGCTGGTTATGCAAGAAGGAGCAGAGCCGAAATTCAAATTAAAATGCCGATTCTGATGACAAAATCCTTTTTCTGGGGCTCCTCACCAAAGTGGAGGTCATTGTCAAGAAGCAGAATGCCGATCAGTCTGCCGAATACTCGACAATCTCTCGTTATATCTGGAGCGAAATTTTTATTCCAATTTCAGCTCTCCTGCTTCCACCAACACCAACAGCAGAGGACTCCACACTATTTCCAGTAAGTTCAAACGCCATTGCAATTTTCCCTTTTAGAAAATGTCTTATTATGCAACAATCTTTGCAAATTCTGAGCAGCATGTTTTAACATTAGGTTTTTTTGACTAGTGGTCAATGTGGCATAAACAAACCTTTCACCTTAAAATTTTCAAATATCCAGCCTTCTATCTATGTCCGCCACATTGACCACTACTCAGAAAATTTAAAGTAAAAACATGCTGCTCAGAATTTGCAGCGATTATTGCATGATAAGACATTTGGGGCATTTTAAGGTGTAGTACTGACTGTATGAGCATTGAGGTGCACCTGGGCTGTAGGTTGGACTAGCCCAGTCTGGAAACCTGATTGTGGGTATCCACCTTGGCATAAGTTTACTCCGTTTGCCATTAGACCACAATCCCGTAGACTAAAATTTTACTTATTATTTTTCAACATAAAGCTGATGATTTCAACTTATTAAAAATACATGGTGGAAATTAATTATATCCCATTAAAGTCACCTCGAATACACATCCCTAGAAATACCAATTAAAATATTGAATACAGTATAATTTGAATGTTTATATGGATGGCTTTGAACATTTCAGCCGGCTTTGAATTCATTGGATGCATTTAAATTTTGATATACATATAAGAGTTTGAGCCACAGTTGGCAGTTGAAGATGTGGGGTACTGGTACAGGTATGAGGACTGCAATTCGAGCTTTAAATTTGACGGCTGTCAAGCATTATTTTTCGTTACAGTCATGTAAACTTACACTATGGTTGAACTGAATTCTCATGTCAGCTAAGTACATTTGAAATTTGGGTGCCCTAAGTGTTATGTAAAATAACTAACACGAAGCACTAAATAAATGTAATTGTAACAAGAGGGGTTGACCAAAGTTAAGCCTAAAACGATAATGATTAAGTATAACTACAAATAGCCTTGTCAAGGGAAGGATCTCTCAACAAGGCATGGCGCAGATGAATATGAAAGCAAGAGACTTGGATAGGTGATCAGCGATGTCTATGTCTATAGCAAGAATTGTGGCAAGAGAATTGACTATGCCATCTATCACCACATAGGGGCTGATATAGGATTTGATACTGCTCATAGGAGAATGCCAATGGTTGAGGGATCCTCGCTATACTATTCTAGGAGGAAGTTAGGTACCTACCCTAGAACTTTAACATCTATAGGTGATGAATCTATGATGGTAGAGAAAACTATAGCAACATTGGTTGATTCCATGAACTTGACTGTGAAAAAGGGCAAGGTCCTCAGCTCCAAAATGAATCTGATTCTAACCCACCTAGAGTGAGGCTTAGGGAGCTAAGACCCGTTGCCTTGTCCTAAACATGATAAGCTCAATTTTTTTTTTGTGATGCCAGGAGATCTTCAATGTTCCCTTTCTTTATCTTTCGAGCTCAAGTTGTTCTCAATAGCTAGTATGTGCATGAGACTTAATATCTTGTATATGAAATGTACTATCTACTCTAAAGTAAAATATTTCCTGTTTTGAAGGATTCGCTATCTTTTGCACAAAGAAGAAAAATCTTGTCACAATATAGGAAAATACCATCTTTTCCTTTATTACCCAACTCAGTAAGAAATGAACTTAAACATCACCAATATTGTGAATATGCAACTTGCTGAGTGAACTGGTTAACAATCCCTTTTAAGGCAAATGAAATTTAGGTGTTCTGCAATAATATATGGTTCAATACAAAACAATACTTTGAATTGTGGTAATCATTTTTTTTTCTCATAAAACATGTTATATTTTGATTTTGAAGTATTCATAGTGGATAAGCAATAATTTTATACAGTCAGAAGCTTAAATATTTAAAATGTAGATTTTCTTAGTTGACATTTGAATATCATTGCTCTGGTCATCAATCTTAGAATAGTACTGCTTTAAGATAACTTGCATTTAGATTTCGCAAAATTATTGTTATTGCAGTAGGCATGGATTGAAAACTCTTTGCGTCGGTGTAAAAAAGTCTTCCAAAGCCACAGGAGGGAAGAGAACAAAAAATTCAAAGTCAATTTTATGGGGAGGAGAGTATGCACATCTAATATGGTGGCAGGAGGTTTGTGGATTCTTCTTTGCTTCAAATTTTATTACCTATGTGGAATTTATGATGAAGAAACAAGTATATCTAGCTTTTACTTACCTACAGCATGTCAATCAAGTTCTATGGATTTAGTTTGCTTTTGTTGACCACAACTACTGAGGTAAACTCTTTTCTATCAGAAAATGCAGTTATGCAAAAAGCCTTCTACGAAGCACTTGGTCCAGAGGCTGGTTTATTCTAATTTGTTGGGATTGGATGAGAACTTAAAAAATGGAAGGTGAGAACATTGTTTAGTTCATATTGTTAGACTACATAATGGAAAAATATTAACTAAACATGCTATGTATAAACCCTCATAAATGTTTTTGTTGTTGAGTACCAATCACACTTTTTTACTTTTCCTTGCTATTTTAATTTACACAGGTTGCTTGAACTTAGTATTTTTTAATTATGCTTCTTTTTTGTGTATCAAATAGGTGTATAGCTTTTTAATCTCATATGTTATGTGATTTCTTGAGAAACATATTGCTTGTGCTAAGGTTGAAATTTGCAAGAGTGGAAAACTTTTTAGCGGGGCTTTGTACAAGGGGAAAACAAAGAAATCAATGGCACAACTTGTGGATGGTTTGAAACTACATGTAGGTCAAATCTTTGATCCATGACCTACTTAATGCCAATGACTAAGGTGCTAGGAACCTTAACCAACACGACATATTAGATTTGAGGCATCTTAGGGTTGATCCTTACTTCTTGATGAGTTGGTTTCATGCTTAGAGTGAAAATTCCCGAGGCCTTCTTAGATGCTTTAGGACCCATAGGGATGTTCTTTTTGACTATTAATGGATATTCTCCCTTAGCCTTGTCCTTTCAACATATTACCTTTGCTAATACCTTTGTCCACATTGATAGTCTTTAGGTACTCTCATGGTAAAGGTGTGAGTGATAGTGAATTGTAAGACCTTTGAGTTGTGGAGTTCCCTCTTGATCCTTTGAGAGGATAGTACCTCAAGTTCCTTTCTTGTTTGTTGGTTACTCTTGTTTATATCAATCTATTGACAGAGTGCCTAAAGGCCTTTATGTTAGATGAATGCTTATTGTGTATAGATTCCCTTGAATTTTAGATTGAATTCACGAATTCTCCTTTTTGGGATGAATTCCTTTCCCTTGATGAAAGTCTGTTAGGTGCTAGTCGAGGAGGGACTCAATTGATGGAGTGAGAGAAACTCCTTGATGAAGATCGATTAGGTCCTTGACCTTTATGTTTGATCAAGCTCCTTTGTGGAGCAACTTCTCCAAGCTATAGGAGAAGCATCATTGAGATCAACTATTGGTATTTGCTATGTTATGATGGAGACACACAATTAATTGAGACTTAAGCTATTTTTTTGAAGTTCAATCTCCCTTGCTTGTAGGGAAAGTGTGCCATAATGGTTTACTAGCTTGTTGGTAGGGTTGTTGTGGTCCCTTGGCTAATTTGTTGACATTATAGTATTGGTCTATTTATTGGTACCTTTAGATCCATAGCTAGTGCATGTCTCTCTTTGATGCCTCCATTCCTTCTCAACTATTTGCATTTTCACTAGATTAATCCTAGGTACCCTCTTGTCTAATGGGTGCCTAAATTTTACCCAACACTTCTTGAAATGATATTTCTATGTTGTGCAAGTAGAATAATAGAGATCCAATGATGTGGCAAAAAAATCCAATAGTATTAGCAAGAACAAGAACAACAGAATTTGCACAACTCCATTGTGATTCAATTGCACTTTGATACAATTTTCTCTTATGGGGAGCAGTCCATTGATGACTTGGAGAGATACAATTCTCTCATAAACCCATATATGAACTTATAAGTAGCTGAGCACCTCTTCTCCCTACTTGTATAGGTGGCTTTTTTGGTCTCAATTACAAGTTTCCATAATCCAAGAAAAGAAAGTGTTTGTGCCTTTATTGTGAAAGGCACAAGTTTGTGGTAGGGAAATTATCAACCTCCTTATATGGGGCATGTCCTAAATTTGCACATGCTAGAGTTTGCTTTCTCTATTCTCTTATTCAATCTCTATGACACGGATCTCACTCCCTTTTTGATGAATGGTAGCCCAAAGGTCTTGTAAACATCCTCCAAGACCACTATCATCTTGCTAGTTGGAGGTATATCTATGATGTACTTTGATTTCACCCATCTCAACATGCCCCTCTCCTTATTTGTGACCTTCTTAATAATGATGTTCAATCATGGGAGGTGTTTCTATTTGATGTTGTCTCTTTCTCCCACAAGCTCTTTTGTTGCACATTACATGCCTTAGAGGATGACAACTCTTTGCTTTCTCATTTCTATCCCGTTGCCTTTGCTTGGTTTTCTCTTTCCTTTAGATTCCTTTCCCTTGTTTGGAGTCAACTTTTACTGACCCCTCAGTAGGGGGCAAGGAAGTTATCTCATTCTATCTACCATCTTGCAAGTTGATCAATATCTTTTGTTAAATTCAGCCCTATATTTGGTCCTAGTCTGGATGGATCCATACCTTTTTCTCCCTTGCTCCTTGCCTTGATTGGAATGTTTCTTTTAGATTGTTGGTTTAGGTTCCATTTCTTGTTTCCCATATGTCCTTGTTAATGTTAATGCCTGTTGGTCCTGTCTTCTTTTGTTTCATCCAATACCTGTTCTCCTTGTTGCCAGATACCTAATGCCTTAATATGTTCCAGGGTCAGCTGTGTAGGAGTCTAGGCTATAGGTTGGTCAAATGTGAATAAAAGTTCTCTGGCGCTATTATACATCAGTTTGAGCCCCAAACTTAGATTTGATCCTGAACCCATCTAATTTTGCCTGATCTGCTTTTTCCTTTTATTACAAGGAATTTGTGTAAGTGGATTTTCCTTGGTAATCCAACCCCTTAAATAAATAGTTATTTCTTAGAATGATAATTTTGAAATTCACTGTTAAAATTTAATAATACTATGGCATGTCAATTGCCTCCTTGCATGTTATCCAAATCCTTCACTTATGCATAAAACTATGCTCGTCTGTGTAAGGTGAAATAACTGTCATGTATACAGTATATTTGGGTGCTCTCTCTCATAAAATGAAAATGAATTGAAAAAACGTCATTTTAAGCTTATGGGCCACATGTATTCTCATTTCAGCCTAGTTCTTGAAACAGGCCCTTTTTTCCATCTGCACTAATTCATCTCTTTTAGCCTATCCATTGCCCTGATTCTGATTCTGGCTGCCTTGGGCTTAAGCGTTTTCCATTTGCTTGCCTTGGTTCTACAACCTTTACTAATGCATTAAAGTATCATTTGAGATACACATCTCAAGTTTTCTTCAATAGCTTTCACAATTTTTTTCCAGCATGTTTACCTTAAGAAAGACATACAATGCAAGCAATCATAAGCATCAATCTCATATAGAACTGATAACAAAGATAAGTGACTGTGATATGATTCATAAGGGCATCATTGCATTCTCACTTGTGCATGTATAATGTAATGCTATCATAGGCTGTAGCTAATGTGTCTATGACACCTGTAAGTTTTCAACTACTTTGAACTCGCATTAAAACTTTTCATTTTTAGGAATCTATGCCATAAGCTTTATGAAACAGAAATGGTGAAAGAAATACATTCAAGTCCAGACTAATCATAAAGATGGATATATCCTTCTTATCATCAGTACTTTAATCTGATTTTAAGCCCAGGCATGCTCTCAAAGGTGCACATTATTGGCTTAGAATGAAATTTTTTCTTTTATGAGTAGCATAATAATCTTTGTTTCATAACTGTGTGTGTGCTCACTTGCCATGGTACTAATTTTTTGCTTTTTCATTGTTGCAATAACTAGCTTGAAGGATGGATCACTGAATTCAGAACTAATTCAATTCAAGCTGAAGTTTCCAAGAGAAGTTCTTCTTTGTCGGGTATGCTTTATATTATTTGGCTGTATGTTGTTTTATAATATGCTTCATATTTGTACAATTCCTTAAAGAGACAAATAATACACTGTATAAATCACATTGGAGGGATTTGTAAGAATCTATGTTTAAGCTTCCAAGAAGTTCTTAGCTACTTAATTTTTTGATTTTCATCTTCATCCATTTTGAATTTTACTAAATGGGAAATACATCAAATTATTTGCTAATTTTTAAGATAGCGAAATGGATCTCTTTATCAAGAAAAAATAAATTCAGTCCAAATAACTTGTTGCCCCTGCATTAATTTAAAAGGGCCATTTGCTGTTATTGCCATATAAGTTTTACTTGTTGCATGATTTTCAAGACTGTCACTTTCTAAATAATGTTCTATAATATCACATCTTTTTTCGCTAAAATTATAAGCATGTTGTTTGTTGACATACTTTACCATTTGTTTGTATTAAACCCTACACGTGACAACCAATCTAGAATCACTTAATTTTGCTGAATGATTTGATTTGCAGATTGATATGCTTCTTTCCGGTCAGTATTTGAACTTTCAATGGACAAAATAATGAGTAAGATTGCATTTGTGTAAATTTTTTATTTTACTTGACATTGAATTATTGTAACAACCCCAGTGTTCTTCACAGTAAAATTTCCAATGGTTTCACCTTAGGTGATAAACCATGATGCCAAAACATAGCAATAAATTTTTTTCTTTCCACAATGTAAATTACATGCACAATTGAAATAACACTATTTCAAAACTTCCATTGCATTCCATTGTAATTTCACAAATTACAATATTACAAGAATGTACACAATTACATACATAGCTCAACCGAGCTTCAGAGCAATAGATATAGATGGTCCAGGAATCTGCCTATCAAAACCTTGGTCTTTGTTGCTTGCTGAGGAGGAGAAGCATCACTCAAGCGCTTTTCCGCCAACCATGGACTTAAATGCGGCCCCTCACACATCTACCTCGCAGGTTAGATGGCCCTACCCTTCGACGAAGAGATTGGTTGAGTAACCTCGTACAACAAACCACACTGAGCTTAGTGTTGTGTTCTACATGACTAGAATTTATGACCCTACACTCGGTAACTAGCATGCACTACATTGACACGGTGAATTGACAGTGGAGCCAAAGGCTATCACACTACTTTGGCCAAAGTGTTCTCACTCAGTACTTCGAGTGAAGGTCAACTATTCACTTACACTTCTTAAGCTCATTTTGACTTAAGGCCACTATAATCTATGCATAGGTAATCTCTCCCATGGGTAAGCTTTAACCCCAAAATTAACCTATCACCTTTCATACAAACTCTAGGGTATCTCTACTCATTAAGCAAAAGTACAAGTTCCCTCCCTTCAATGGACAACAATCCTAGGAGTAACCCACTAGCTATTTAGCATAATCCAACTAACTTAGCTATGAGTAACCCTTAAACTACCCTTGTTTAATCATATCTAGTATATTAATACCTATGACAAACAATCCCTCCTATTATGGAGTAATTACAAGCACTTCACAAAACAGTATAAACAGCTTCTAATTCCTTTTCAAAGCAATACTATTTTTCCCTAAATGTAAGTATTCATTATAGACTAATTTAAGCAATCACGGAACAATCTTTCAAAAGCTAAGACAAATAAAGGAAGATTATCCTCATGCCTGTATTCACTTATCCAACCGACTGGCTGCAACTCAGCTTCCAAAACAGCAACTAGCTTAGCTTTGATCTCTCAAGCTATGCCACAATAAACCTCTATCTCACAAGTTGTTAATAGGCTTCACTCAATATGCTAAAATACTCTCACAAATACTCGAGCTCTCTCTCAAAATATAGCAGAATAATGTAGATAAGAAATGCAGATAGATTTGCAAATAAAATGCTTGTGGAATGCGTCCCAAATGAGAGCTCAACTCCACTATTTATACAGCAGAAAAGAGACTTCTCATCCTACATAAAAGGCATGAATATTGACAACAGCCTCTACTCAAGTTGACTCACTGAACTTACCTAAAAGTTGGCAGCAAGTTAAGAGTGTACTCAGCAAACTAAAGCTACATATCGCCCTCTAAAATTGACAGCAGCATAAGACCATTTCAAAACAGCACATGGTAAAAAGATGGCATTCGAATTGCTCTTAAAAGACACTTCTACAACAATCAGAACTCATAAGGTGTTGCCAAAGCAAGCAGCTACCCTCCTATAGTTGGCGCGACCCTTCACTTATTGAATCATTCCATATCAAGAATGCAACACTTAGCATATATTGACTTAGCCTATGATGAGTCGCCATGCCACACAATTCAGCTTTTGTGATGAGCCCTGCTGGCTCTCAGCTCAAAACCCTTGTTTCTTAAGTCTTAATATGTTTTTTTTAAGTTTTTAGAGAATTCTTAGTAGACAGAAGAGAAGGGGCGCAGCATATTTTTGCTTGTAAAATGAAATTCTAAGCAAAAACTTACAAAATGGAAATACAGAAGCTGTTATTATACTGAAACAAATAGATTATACATAACAGACATACCTGTAAATCTCCAGTTATTTTAAATAAAGAAATGGCCAGATCTACAGCTGGAAATGATGAAAACAAGCATGCAAGTACGCCATGACTCCAGAAGTGGTTTCTCCTGCTCAGAAACTGGTCACAATGCTCTGAAATGACTAGGCGCCAATGGTAGAAGCCAAAACCCACACAAAAGGAAGGCGTTTCTCTTAATTTCTTCACACGCCTTTCTCAAGGCACACATTCCAAGGCAGGCCGTACGGCTATGAAAAGGAAAGATAGAATCTTTGATGAAAAGTCTCTGAACTGTAGAATGATGCGCCTCCAGTAGAAACCCTCAAGTTATTGCAAAGAACAAACAACTGCATATATGAAACCTCTGTCTGCAACTGTAGAACCTCTGTGTGAAGCTCTCAACTGTACTGATTCAGCTGATCTTTCACAGCCTCAAAAGTACTCAACACTGAAGAGTTTTTTCGTTCTCCAATGGACAAATTGATCATACCCTGGTCACAGGAGAATGCTCAGAAGAAAAATGCACAAGGCAAATCGAAATAGTCAAAGATATGAGTTTCAATTGCCAGGAAATGCTTTATACCAAATTGGCACGCATTTCAAGAAAGTACGGCCTTTTGCAATCATTAAAATATTTTAATATTTTAATATGACCTTTTCAATAGTTGCCATAAAATACTTGAGCGCACTTTTCAATATTTTAAGTCATTAAAATATTAAAATCCCCTTTTGACAATTTTTAAGTGATATAAAATATTATTAAAGTCAATGTGACTTTAATAAAAGGCGTATAAGTTAAATAATTAACTTAATCACTTAAAATTCCATAATACGCTCAAAACTCAGGATAATCCCGTGCCGTCAGAAGCTGTGAACTCCTGGAATGCCAACGCTCGCTGTGATCCAAGCACTGTCCACTGAAAACACGAACAATCAAACTCTCCGAATGCATCACTGACCCTCTATCCAAACTGGCTAGCCCACAAGGGTCCAATAAAGGGCTAACAATAAAACAAGATCACGCTGAAAAAGGGGACATTACACTTTTGACCAATTCATCGACTTTGCAGAAACTTGTCCTTTTTTCATCATTTATATTTATTTTGTTGTTGCTAATCAATTCATGATAAGGCGTCCCAAGTAAATATAGTTTACTAATTCAAATGTAGTTGATCTCAATGCATCGACTAAGTCAAACTCCTCAGATCGACTTACTTGCTGCACTTTATATTGCATAAAGTTCGCCCTTTACTAAATGCCAACACCTATTATATTTGGCCTTTAAATACTTGCATATCACACATACAAATCGGCCTAAGGCGTATAGGGTAGTGTTTCTATATTTCAGCTGAAGATCACGTATATAGTTTATGCGCTTATATTGGATAAAGCTTCCAAGTTTTATGCGCTATGATATAAACCATGTATCATCATTCAATCTACTCTGAATACATATATTAAGTTGGTCAATATATATATATATATATATATATATATATATATATATTCATCATATCTTATATTCATCATATGGTTATAAATATATACATTTATATATGCATGCCGATAAATAGCATTAACGCTATCTCTCATATATATATGTATATGTTTATATATATACTAATATATATATTTATATCCCAAGTCAATTAAGTATATATACATTCGATATACAAATGAATACAAACGAATAAACATTCACGTAATAATAATATATTATACACACACACACACACACACACTCCTTTATTAAGCATTTACGCTTATGTGTGTATTGTGTATATATATATATAGCAACATGATAGTCAAATTATCCATTCAATATTCAAATGATTATGACCACATGATTATATTAATAATAACATTATATTAATCATTTATATACATATATGCATATCTATATGTCGTCATACTCGTATGGACATCCCATTATATCCAACATACGTGTATTCCGACATATACATATGTATACATATATGCATATATCCCAAATACTCATTCAACTATACAATCAAGCTCAATAACACGAGGAAGGACTCACAAGCTCTAAACAGATAATCATTATCCAAGCATGCATTCAACAGTAATCACAACCCTTACTAATGCAACACATCATACTAAGGATGACTTACCATTTCCCCAACACTATGTCTAGACTCGACCTTTCTATTGTGAGTGTGTGTAAGCTCAGATAGGTTACATTACTGGTTACCCAACCAAGATCTTCTCTTGAGTGATACTTCCCCTCCACCTGGAGGAATGAACCTGTCCTTGCAACCAACTCAACACATTCACAATGGTAGTTAGATGTTCATAATAAATCCATATGCATCATAACTTTAGCATATTCATATAGCAATAAATGTAAACATAATTACTTTTTCAAAGCCACATTAAGCATTTATCAATACTTTCACATAATACCTATTTCAGTATTCCATTCCTTAGCAAGCATATCAAACTTATGATTGCATTTACTAACTTATTTACCCGTGAAGGTAAAAGTAAATCAGTAATAACAAAACAGGATGTGACAATTATGAAGTGGTCCTTTGGCTCTTAGTTTGGTAAAAATCTACAAAATACAAATTTGTTGAAGATGAAGTTCACCAATAATTAAGATTCTTTGAATAGTCTATTGATATATTTTCTATGCTCCACAGAGTTTTGGGGACAGGGACTGCGGGATGAGTTTTCGGTTTAGGGGTTCTTTTGGGCCATTTTTTAGGGGATGGCGGGGGACGGCTAATAAAAAAATAGGGAAATTTTAAAAATATAGAGAAATATCAAATGTTCATAGCATAACATTGATAAAACATTCATCATAGACATTGTAGAAGATTAATACATAACATTAGACTTGAATTGAGATTTCACATGTGAATTGACAAACAAATAAAAGAAATTCAAATGCTTTCCTTGTGAATGTACATACATATTATATAAGAATTATAAAAAAATGCCCAAAGGCTTCAAGTTTCAACTATAAAATGACAAAAACATAGAAAATATATGACTCCAAGTTAAATGGGCCTTTTGCATAGGTTTTGAGGACTTCGGAAGGACATTCAAATGGGTTTGAAGTTGTTGTCTCTGCTACACTCCCACTGCCTGAAGAACCCCCAATGGCTGCCATACTTCTATGTGCTCTACTTCTAGGTCTACTTCTTTCATGCATTTGAACCTCAACCTCGTCACTATCATTACTAGTAATCTTAGTGCTGCTCATAATTTTTTTGGTTAAGAATTGAAAAGAGAGCTGCAAGTTCAAATAAAGGAAAAAAATAAACTCACAATGCCCTTCCTATGTGACAAGAAAAATTGAAAAAAACTTGAAAAAATGGAAAAACAAATGTAAAATGAAGAACTTACCTCTAATGAAGTAGATTTGATGCCCTAGTCTCCCCTTTCAACTGTTGTTCTCTTCTCTTTCACTTGCTGCTCTTCACCTCAAGTTTGCAAATGTCAAAATGAGAATGTTTTTTTCTTCTTGTTGTTTTGATAAGTCAAGTAGGTTTGGGTTTTGTTTAAAGAGGTGGGGGGGTCCTTGTGGGCCTGTCCATCCCCTTTTTTTTTAATTTAAAAATGTGTTTTTTTACACAAAAAAAAGTAAGATGTTGCTGGGCCATAGGGGATGGTTAGGGGACTTCTAGAAGTCTGTTAAGCATCTCAGGGACTGCTAGCCATCCCCTGCCTTTTTTGGGACGTTTCGGGGACGTTTCCTAAATTTTGTAGAGAAAGGGGACGGGTAGGGGACGTTTCCTGGCTGTCCCCACGTCCCTGTACCGGGGACGGTACAGGAATGAGGGTAAAAAGCCAGGGGACATGTCCCCGTGGAGCATAGTTAATAATATTTTCACAGGCCTGTAGACATTCCGTAACACTTGCAATTGCCAGTAGTAGTCATACATATTCCAAAAGCAACATTCTTTATTCTTGCATCTAGTTATCCGTGAAATCTGGTAAGCCCTGTGTAAGTTTCTTTGAAGTTATTTCTATTTCTTCACTTAATGATACAATATATATTTTCTTCTGATTTAGCTATCATGACCTAGGAATGTTGGTGACACAAGATGGAATTACAGCATTATGTAGTAGATCAGGGGGTTCAGACACAGACAGAGATAAGTCTGTGAGACTTATGAGATCATCACTAAGTATCTTAATCCACAAATTCGTGCACAAGACATGGCGAGTCAGCTATTTTCTGTTGTAGATAGTCAGTTTGCTCCCCTAATTCCCAGTCTACTACAGGGATTGACAGGCATTTTCAATTTCCTCTCTAGCTTTGGAGGATGGTTGACCATGGTTGTTAGGGGAGGGTTGAGGAGTATCCTGCTTCCTTTGAGGATTGTCCAGTCAGGCCATATTAGACTATGTTATTCGCTCATAGACATTATTGGATCCTGTATTGGCTCTTCGTGGTGACAGATGATGAAGCAGGTTGTCCTGCTGGACTTTGATACAAATTGGAGCTTCAGTCTCCATGGACTCCAGTTGTGTGGTTTCATATAACAGTGCTCCTTTCACATGGTTGCTTGCATACACATTATATGGTTCTCATTCCCAACTTGTCTAAGGTATACTAATTTTATGTTCATTCTCCTTAGTTAAGGTCCTCAGTGTTTTGGTATTAGTTAGTTTTTCAGCAAGGTGGTTTTCTGAAATTCAAGAACAAGGACACCATAAGTGCATATATTAATAATCACCTGCCAATTTGAGAGAGGAAGTTATGCACAGTGTCCCTCAACTTGCCCACTTGTTGGTTGAAAATCATGATCACCTTTTCAATATATTCACTTTACATGAGCACTGGTGCTGCAACCTATAGTGAGTTGATTGCATATCTGTATCATATAATATTCCACTAATCTTTCTATATATGATGCCTTAAATAATCAAGTGGAGCTACTCCATTGTTGAAGGATGTGCTCAATACATAGTCATCTGGGGCATGCGTATGCACCATATGTTTATGGAACATGGCAGCCATATATCACATTCCTTTGGATTTGCAACAATTTTGGAACCCATCTTTGATACAGTTTTCTAAATGGAAAGGCCCAGATCAGTAACTTCTTCTTGGTATGACCCTACATTTCTAATCTTCAAACAGAATGTTTCTAGTTTACCTCAGATACAGAGACAATAATAGGTGATAACATTCTATCATCACTAGGGGATTGTAGCTAGGGTCCTGGGGATGGTTGTCGTCAGAATTGTAGGAGAAGGTGCAATTTAAATAGTAGCCAGATTGGAGATGTATATTGGATGCATAAAATGGGCATTAGCCCAATTTTTACTTTAGTTTTGAATTATGGGTTATATTACCATTTAATCCATAGTTTTATCAAATTATTAACAAGTTTTTGATGCTTATCACTTTAAGATGAGGGATCTGCTTTCAAAATGTTTGTATTCTTCTTCCTTCCACCTAGAATTGTTTGAGTGGCTATTTAATCATTTTGCTCCCAAAAATCTTTTGCCCCACACTTTATAGTTGCAACTTTCAGAAGCTAATGGTATGGATGGTTGCTTCCTTTTTGTTATCAGGTGGGAGAGTTCTATGAGTCTGTGGGATTTGATGCATGCATCCTTGTTGAGTATGCTGGGCTCAATCCTATGGGAGGCATCAGATCTAACACTGTTCCAAGGGCAGGCTGCCCAGTTATGGTATGTATTTAAAATGTAATGTTTTCTATAATTTTGGATAAAAATATACTGTTTGGAACTGGGAATATTTTATTCTTGTATTGGGTGATTCCATTCAACACAACTTTTCGCAACTTTAGGTGTTGGTGACTATTGGTTAATATCATTGATTTTATTGAGTATGATAAGAAGAATCAGGGATAAGGTGCAAGTCGAATGCAAACAGTTGACATAAGCACATTAAGAGATGAAAGAAAATTAAAATTGGAAACTTAAACCTTTGAAATACAAGCCTTGACCATATGCCCATATTAGTATTGGAAGCTTGACCATTGGCTCTTTATATAATTGGCTCTCAAGCTATGAACTTCCACTAAAAAGCTAAAGAGTTCCATCCTCCTACTAGTTCTAGCAAAAAATATTGGTCAGAAGAATTCAGTTGCTGTTTTCCTAGATTGTTGAAAATGAAATATCCCAAACAATATTTGTACAGTTTTCTGATTTTTTGTAATGCAAAAATGATGCCCTAATTTCTGATTTTTAATTTCTGCTTAAACCCTAGAACACTGATGTAATTTTCTGAGTTTTATAATGCATGAACAGCAGCACATAATGCAACCAAAAGATAGGAAGACTCATAGCAGATATTAGTAACATTAAATCACCAACATAGCATGATTAGATCCTTCCATATGAGTCAACAAATGTCTGATATAAACCCTCAGTCTGCTGCTACAAAATATGAATGCAAATTACAAAGTAAAGTGGGTTTCAAACATACAACATGAAGAAACCCCAGTAATGCAGATGCAACTAACCCTAACTGGGCGAAGCTGCTCCATCTACAAAAATGCAACTAAATGATGAAGAAACAACTGAAATAACCCTACCAAGGGTGTGCTGGCCTGCTGGACTGATATTAGGGCTTTTCCACCCTAGAAATTTGAATTAGAACCTCCAACATGCACAACTCGCCCTTCAAATCAGAAATCTAAATGCTGATGCAAAACTGACATGAACTAGCAATTATCTTCATTAAAGCACATAAGAACCTCCGTCATGAAGTTCGCCCTTGAAGAAGCTAGGATTTCGTCCAACTTCTCCTTAATGCAATAGGGTTTTCGTCCTACAACATATGCTGCTCAAAAGTGCAGACCAAAGTAGAAGAACAATTTCAAAATCATGATGAAATGCTCCACAAGATCTTGTATTTATACATGTTTCCCTCCTTCTTCTCTATGTTGGCCGACCTAGGCAAAATTGCTATTAATTTCTTACTTTTTTTCCATCTCAAGACCGACCTAGGAAGAAATATAAATGTTTTATTGTTTTTCTTCACAAGCCCGACTTGCTTATCTTTAACATGAGCCGACTCAGAAAAAGGGATTAAAAGAGGGGACATTACAATCCTCCCTTCTTGAAATTGCTTGTCCTCAAGCAATGACACCATGTGACCACCTGGATCCCATAACATCACCTTACCATATGTATCAAAATCGAAAAGATGGATGTACTCCATAGAGCCATCAAGACCCACCAACTCTTCAACTTCGATAAATGCTTCTTGGATGTGTAGGATGCCTCTCATAGAAGCGTAGAAGAACACATCAACCCTTCCTATGTCGTTGGTAGCAATTAGAGCAGCAACTTCTCAACTATTTGTAGCGTCTTCAAGGGACTCAATCAATTATTCATCCTTTGTTATTTGTCCATTGCCGAGAGCTGGTCCCACATGAGTTTTGTTAATGCTTAACAGCGTCGGTTGATCCTTCCAGCTCATGTTCGTTGAGAGAGTATTAAACTGAATGTAGTCTTCGACTATTCATTTAATACTCATTATTTTTGTGTCTTATATTCTGGCCGACATAAAAGGTTTCCTTTATTACTTATCTATTAAAGGCCGACATTTGTAAAAGGATTTTCTTAATATATTGAGGCCGACATATAATGAATGGATATATATTCGACTTCAAGTTGTTCATCATACACACATTCTTCTTCGATTGCTCTCAGCCAGTCCGTCATAGTCAAGTGTAACATTACTGCGATCTAGAGGAGATCGTCCTTATAAAAGGCGAATATAGCATTGAGGTCTCATCAGAAGTGAACAAGTCTATAAATAAAAGGCGAACTCCATAATGAAGCTCGACTCAAATTCTATCAATGGCGAACAGTGGTCAATCTAATCGCTAATCAAGGTGCGTTCAGATCAGAAGATTGTCGAAGTGCGAACCAGTTAGAGGTTTATCATTGAACAGTGACATTCATCAAGCACGAACCTGTTAAAGTGCGAACACTGCACAGTGTGGATCTTTAGTGCAAAGCGAACTTTGGTAACTCTGTATTCTGCCAGGTGTGATCTATAGATTATTATCTATATTTTATTCATTATCAGATACTGCTTACTGGTCTTGAGTTAGACCACACTATAATTTGTAAAGACAGCCACTGTTGCTTCATATATATATAAGAGAGATCTTTGTTGCTGGGTTTTTCTCCCTCAAGAGGAGGGTTTTCCCAGGGTACATGCTGTGTCATTTTGTCTGATTTTATTTTAATCTTCTGTGCATTTACTACTGATTACTTAATTTAACATGGTATCAGAGCGGGTTTGAGGATCGTGATCAGTTTATTGCACTCAGATTATTGTTTCCAGCTTGTCAAGATGGTGTATGATCTGAAGTTCGAAGGTCCATACGATTCTATGTCTCATTCAGCGTTATCAAGTTGTATACCTTCCAACTCCAGCACCTGGATAATCGACAGTGGTGCCTCTCGCCACATAACCGGATTCAAGGGACACTTATCCAACTTGGTAGAAAAGGAATCTGCTGATCAAGTCATCATTGGAGATGATGCCACCTACTCCGTAAAGGGAATTGGAACCTCCACACTTCACTTGGATTCTGGCATATCGCTTCAATTGGGTAATGTTCTTTATGTTCCCGGAATCAAGCGTAATCTTATTTCTATTTCAGCCTTGGAAGATAAAGGATATCAAGTTGCCTTCTCCAAAGGCAAAGTTCTAGTGTGGGTGCAGAACTCTAACTTTAAGGATGCTCAAGTAATTGGAGTAAGACATGATAACCTCTACAAGGTCTGCTCACTTCCCCTTCAAGCATTGGTTCATGACTCTTCCAGCCTTTGTGATCTTTGGCATCGGAGATTGGCTCACTTGCACTTTCGAGCTCTACCCATTATGGAGAAGTTGGTGACGGGCCTTCCCAAATTCAACCCGGAACACGAAGGTACATGCAAAGGCTGCGCATTAGGTAAGAACATAAAAGCCCCATTTCATAGTAGAGAAAATAGATCTAAGTGTATTTTAGACCTAATTCATTCTGATTTATGTGGTCCTATGTCTGTTCCTTCTTCGAGTGGTTTTTTGTATTATGTTCTCTTTATTGATGATCACTCTAGGAAGACTTGGATTTATTTTTTGAAATCTAAAGAATCTGAGGAAGTTCTAGATAGATTTAAAGAGTTTAAAGCTTTAGTAGAAAATCTTTCTGGTAAACGAATTAAGGTTCTCAGATCTGACAATGGTGGAGAATACACCTCCATTAGTTTTCGAAACTTTTGTACTGATGCAGGGATTAAGAGGGAGCTCTGTGTTCCCTATAATCCACAACAAAATGGTGTTGCCGAAAGAAAGAACAGGACAATTGTGGAAGCAGCAAAGGCCATGATTCATGATCAAGATTTGCAAACCTTCCTATGGGCAGAGGCTTCTAGGACAGCAGTATATGTTCAGAACAGATGCCCTCATAAGATCTTGGAGAATATGACTCCAGAAGAAGCCTTTTCCGGGAAGAAGCCTGAAGTCAGCCATTTGAGGATCTTCGGTTGTCCTGTCTATGTTCATGTTCCCAAAGAAAAGAGAACCAAACTGGAGCCTTCTGGCAAGAAAGGAATCTTTGTGGGCTACAGTGAGACTTCAAAAGCTTACAGAATTTACATTCCAGGTCAGAAGTCAATAGAGATCAGTAGGGATGTCACATTCGAGGAAGATGTTGCATTCAGGAGATCCAGAGGGATTCATATGGAGATTGATAATGAGGAGTCTCCTCAAGACATGGAGGTTGACCATACTCCTGAGATTCAGAGGGAGACAATGGAACCAAAGGAAGATCTTGATCCAGTTGAACCCTTGGAACCTACTGATGGGCCTACAGATATTGCTATTGGGAGGAAGAGACCTCTATGGGCCAGTCGCACTATGCAAGAGGCTGAAAACTTTGCAGCTCCTAGAGGCACATTCAGAGAAAGCAAAAGGCCACATAAGTTCTCCAGTTATGTTGCCTTAATGAGTCAGATTATAGAATCCGAGCCTTCCTGTTTTGAGGAAGCATCCAGTCTTCAAGTCTGGAGAGATGCTATGTCAGAGGAGTATCAGTCAATTCTCAAGAACGATGTTTGGGATATCGTTCCTAGACCCAAGGGCAAGTCAGTGGTATCTTCTAAATGGCTATTCAAGATTAAACATGCTGCAGATGGAAGCATTGAGAAGCACAAGGCAAGATTTGTGGCTCGAGGGTTTTCTCAGAAAGAGGGAGTTGACTATGATGAGACCTTTGCTCCTGTTGCTCGATACACTTCTGTCCGAACCATCATTGCTATTGCTGCATCTAGAGGATGGAAGATTCATCAGATGGATGTGAAGACAGCTTTTCTCAATGGAGTAATTGAGGAAGAGGTTTACATAGAGCAACCTGTTGGATTTGAGATTCATGGGAAGGAGTCACACGTTTGCAAGTTGAAGAAGGCCTTGTATGGTCTTAAGCAGGCTCCTCGTGCATGGTACGAAAGGATTGATCAGTATCTATCAAGCCTGGGTTTCTTGAAGAATGATGCTGATTCAAATCTCTACTTCAAGGTAATCAATGGTGATGTATTGATTTTGGTTTTATATGTTGATGATCTAATCCTCACTGGAGAAGATCACCTGATTCTTGAATGTAAGAAGGATTTAACTTCTGAATTTGAGATGAAGGACCTTGGGCTCATGCATTACTTCCTTGGTTTAGAAGTCTGGCAGAGGCCAGACGGTATGATTTTAAATCAAGGGAAGTACACCATTGACATACTTAAGAGATTTGGCATGATGGATTGCAAATCCATGTCTACTCCCATGGAGACCAATCTTCATAAACTGAAGGAGGCTGCAGCTAGTTCAGACTTGGTGGATCCTACATTGTACAGACAGCTGATTGGATCCTTGATGTATCTAGTTAACACCAGACCTGATATTTGCTATGCAGTGAGTGCACTTAGCCAGTTTATGTGTGATCCGAGACAGATACATCTTGTTGCAGCCAAACATATCCTGAGATACTTGCGTGGCACAGTTGGGTATGGGTTGAAGTATACTCTAGATGCAGACTTGGAGTTACTTGGTTTCACTGATTCTGATTGGGCAGGCTGTGTTACAGATCGGAAGAGCACCTCCGGTTGTTGCTTCAGTTTGGGTTCTGCCATGATCTCCTGGTGCAGCAGGAAGCAGTCTTCTGTAGCATTGAGTACAGCAGAGGCCGAGTATATTGCAGCTTGCATGGCAACTCGAGAAGCAGTGTGGCTTCGCAAGCTCCTTGCAGGATTGTTTGGACAATCAATGGAGCCCACCATTATTCATTGTGATAATCAGAGTTGTGTGAAGCTCTCTGTCAATCCTGTGTTTCATGACAGAACCAAGCATGTTGAGATCAAGTACCACTATATC
>VDFB02391350.1:0-47678 GCA_007258455.2 Sequoia sempervirens
CCTTACTCATCATTTATTAATTTACTCTCACCACTTATTTAATTTTCCTTTGTCAATTAATTTCCCCTTCTTCTTAACCATGTTAGCCTCATTTTAATTATATTTTTCCCTCCTTATCTTCTTTTATTTAAAAATAAATAAAATCCTCTCCTTACCAATCTTCCTTCCAAAAATTTATAAAAGGAGCCCTCCCCTTCCCCTTTTCAATACATATAAGTTCACAATTCCTCTTTCATTTTCTTCTCGTGGAGCCATCTTAGAGGAATTTTAGGATCTTTTAGAGAAATTCTCTCCCATTGGAGTGTTTCCATAGAGCTTTTGGATGTCATTTTGTATCTTTTTGAAGGCTTGGCATAACTATCATGAACTCTTATTTCTCTATTTTCTCATTACATAGCTCTTCTCCTTTTTTTTCCAATTCATCTTCTAAAACCCCAACTTTCACTTACTCCTTCAATTCATTTTTAGATCTGATCTCAATAATTTTTTTACTAATTTATACCTCTCATTTCATTACCCTTCATATACATACTCCTTTTTTTTACATTTGGAATTCATTTTATTTTATGCCTTTCACCAACACTCACTTGTTCCTTGTAAAACCCTAGTTTTCACTATTCCCTTTAGTTGATTTTTAGATTTGATCCCAATCCTTTTTTTTATTTATACCGCCCATTTCACTTCTCTCTAGATATATATTATGTTTGTTAAATTTAAAATGCATTTGTTTAATTATTTACCCTCTCCCACAACCTATTTTTACTCTCAAAAGTATAGTTTTAACCCTAGTTTTCCTTGTACCTTTCATTTGCTTTTTACATGCGATCAAACCTAGTTAATTTTTTTTTAATTTTTACCTCCTATATCTATCCTCTTTCCAATCATATCATGTTTGTAACATTTGGAGTCCATTTTTGTAATTTAAAAAATTGGATATCTTATAATTTTGACACTACAAATTATGTCTATTTTGACATTCATTCCCATAGTATGTTTTTGAACATATCAAATCATCTTATAGAGTAATTTTTTATTTAGATGCCAAATTTAATGTTTTTTTTGTGTGATTTTATTTAATTTTAAGTTTTTTTAATGTTTTGTATTCATCTTGTAGCCTAATTCATTGTTGATAAACTTTAAGCTTTGTCCCTTTAGGACTAAATTATAGTTATGCATATGTCTATGCAACTACAATTGTGTCTAGTGTAGTAGGATTAATGCGTCATTTACCTTACAATCTTATGTATTATTTGTGTGTCTCCAACACTCTTAAAATGTGCCCTTGTACACACAGGTTTTAATTAAAAAGTAATGTAATTTAGATTCCCTGATAAACTTGGAATTAGTTGTTATTGCATTCATGAAGAAGGTGGAGTTGGAGGAGGTGGTAAAAAACCTATTTTTAGCAAAACTTGGGTATGATAATTAAGTAGTGGAGTATCTTGAATATTTTTGATGGGTCTCATATGAGTTGGGTGATGATTTTGGATGCCTAATTTGGGATGTGGTCCATTATGAAGGAGTTACAAGTCAAAGATGTTATTTATTATTACTTTGGAGGTTATTTTGTTATTCATGGCTCATTGAGAGTTATATTTACTATTCTCAAAAGAGCCTCTTCATTTTGGAGGTGGATTTTTTTCCACTTTATCATGGTTCGATAGTACATTATTTTTGGGAATTATTTGTGGTATTCCTCTCCCATTTCTCTCTATATATTGGAGATATGAGATATAAGTTTAATGGGATTATTTTATATGTATACAAGTGCTACTAGAGTGTTGGAATCTATCAAAGTGTTAGTGTGTGGATATATCTCTCCTTCGAAGATTAATACATACTTGTACTCTTTCTTGTGTAGGGTTTTTTCTCAAATATCTCGAGTTATCTATGGTTTGTTGATTTATCACTTATTGTTGATTTTGCAATCACATAATTTAACCATATGGTAAACCTTTTTTTTAAATAAAAGGGGTAAATTTTTTATTGAAATCAAGAAATTAATAGTACATATGGATCAAGGAACCCATATGCTCCCACAAAGGAAAACATTAGAACAACCATCCAAAATAAAAACCACCATCCATACAACCACCGACATCTTATCCCTCCATATACTCAGCAATGACCCTCTCTAAATCATGACAATAATTAGGGGATAATTGTCCCCACCCCTCAACCTTCCAATCATCCACATGCTCTGAAGCCCACTTAGCCAAACAGTCAACAACCTTATTCTATTCTCACGAGATGTGGGTAAAAGACACCACTTCCAACGTAGAGCACCTCTGCAAAATCTTACGAACCACCAACACAATCTACCAATTAACCTCATCCACCTTTTTCTTGTGCAAAATATTAACAATAATCTATGAATTAGATTCATAGATAATCCTACACCAACCCAAGGAACAAGCACGCTCAATGGTCCAGAGAATTGCCAACCCCTCCATAAAGTTGTTAAAATGTCGCCCTTTATGGATGGAGAAAAATAAAATAATCGAACCAGAATAGTTTCTGCCAACTCCACCAATCCCAGCAGGCCCAGGATTACCCCTAGAGGAACCATCTATATTAATCTTGAAAAAATCCATTGGAGGAGGCAACAATCTTCCAACACTTTGAGCCTTCTTTTTAGCCCCCCTTCCTCTTCTGACACAAGCATAGACTGAAGTCAGCCCCTGTAAGCCCAATTTATTCACAATCTCGTCATCACTTCTTTCAAATGAAAAAGCCACTTCACATTTGGTTTCCACTGTCTCTTGGATCATACCAACAATTTTGTGCCAAACCTATTGAACCGTCAACCTATCCCCATGAAAAATCCTATGATTCCTTTCCAACCAAATTTTCCAAAGGATGAATGTAGGACCAATGCACCACACAATTTGGAGGAAAGATGCTTGGGAAGAGGGGTCTTCCTAGATTGCTCCATAACTCAACAAGGGAAGAAGCATGAACACATGGATGTTTCCAAACACCCCACCACAAATACCAGAGAAACATAGAATAAGGACTAAAGAAAAAAAAATGGGAAGAATCCTCTTCACTGTAGTCACACAGAACACAAATAGAGGGACCCTCAAATCCTCGCTTTAGAAGATTATCCCAAGTCGAACATCTATTCGAAGCCAGAGTCCACACAAAATAATTACACTTTGGCCATGAAAACTTGTTCCACACATGTTTCTACCAAGGGAACTCCACCCCCTAAACTTATGAAAAAATAACTCCTAATATCCACTAGCCATAGTGAAAGCTCCCTTAGGATTCAGGTTCCAAGTTGGAATATCCTTATCCCTAAGGGAATTGCATTGTCTACTATCCAAAATATTTTGAAGCTCAACACAGTCCATCTCCAACCTGATAACATGCCAATCGCAAGGATCCTTCCACCTAGCCACCTCCATCTACCCACAAGGATAAAAGATTTTAAAATCACTCATCTTTGACCAACTAGCCTCCAAGAAGCGTTGACAAATATTTACCAAATTAGGGTATTGGCACAAAATGGGGGAAAAGCCATCCCAAGAATCAGACCAAAAGAGAGCCTTAGCCCCCTATTACATATCCAAAATAGGCCCTCCTTGATCAGTACAACCCATTTCTTAAGCGTTCCCCAAATCATAAAACCCTTCCCCACCAAAGGATACCTGGGAAGCTCCTCCTTCAAAACCCTCAGAAGGTACTTGTGGGATAAAATCCTAGCCCAAATATGATCCTGCTCCACACACCACCTCCAGTAAAGCTTTGTAGCCAATGCCAACTCAGACCAAGTTGATTTCCACAATCCAAGACCCCCAAACTACCTAGGTCTACACACAATATCCCACTTTACCAGGCTCCACTTGGAAGAGGACAAGCTACCCACGCATAAGAATTGTTTAGTGAGAGAGTCCTAATCCTTCACAAACCCAACTGGAGCCACCTGTAGCATGCACCTATAAATAGGAAGAGCTTGCACCACATAATTTAGCAGCCAAACATGGCCAGCAAAGGACAACCATCTATGAGTCCAATGATTAACCTTCGCACAAAACTTGTCTAGAATATTCTGCCACGACTCCCTGGGAAGTCTACCAACAAAGATAGGAATACCAAGATAAATTAAAGGGAGAGAACCAATTTGAAACCTCAAGATATGAGCAATCCTTTGATGAATAAGCCTTGGAGTATTGAAGAAGAAAATGTAAGATTTATCTTCGTTAATCCTTTGACTAGAAGCAATAAGATAGATATCCAAAACCTTGTGTGAATTTGTTGCTTCTCTGATCCTAACATACCCATCAAGGCAATATCATCCATAAATTTCAGGTGAGGTTGAGGCAAACCATTTCCCCCACCCCCATCACTAGATAAAACCCAACTCCACATTACGTTTCACCAGTCTCCCTAGGCCTTCAGTAAGAAGAATAAATAAATAGGGAGAGAGAGGATCCACTTGACAAAGGCCTCTAGAAGCACTAAAAAGAGAAGAAGGTTCACCATTTATCAACATCGAGAAAGAAGTGGAAGTAACACAACACATAACCCACTGGACCCACTCCTCAGCAAAACCAAAAGCAATAAGAATTTTTCACAAGGACCACTTCACTCTAGATCATAGGCCTTTGCCATATCTAGCTTGATGAACATAGCCTTTTTCTTTCGAGGATGCCATAAAATGAATGGTCTTAGCAACAATAACCACCCCATCCAGAATTTGTCGATCCTCCATAAAACCACCCTATTCCTCAAAGATAATCCCTCTAAGCCATCAACATTTCAACAATCAACTTGGAAATGATTTTATAAACCACATTACAAAGGGAAATAGGTTGAAATTGACTCAAACAATCCACCCCACACTTGGGAATGAGAGAAAGGGATGTAGAGTTCAAAACCCATATCATTTGCTTATTCCTTTGAGACTCACGAACCGCCTCCAAAAGGTCCAACTTAATGATATCCCAAAATTCTTGATAAAATTCAACCGAAAAGCCATCAGGGCCCGAAGCTTTTTCTTTCTTCATCTCTCCAGTGAGATATTGCCCAAAAGATGCTCATTCATCTCTCCAGTCACCAAAGAGGGGATACAAGATAAAATTTGGTTTTCCTCTGCCAAACCATATTGAGAATCCTCTCTAAACAATGAAGCAAAGAACTGTGAAGCTTCTCTAGATATATCCTATAAAGAAGATAAATTCTCACCCTTTTCATTCAAAAGAATAGGTGTAGAATTACCATGTCTCTTGGCTTTCACTGAGTTGAAGAAGAAAGTGGTGTTTCTGTTTCCCTCCTATAACCACTCAATTCAAGTCTTTTGTTTCCAATAAATTTCCTCGCACAACTCACACTCTTCCAAAGCTTTCAAAGCCCTTGCCTCCTCCCTGAGTAAATCCTCAAAATACCAAACTCCCTTATCTCTCAAGTGATGACATCCAAGTTAGCTTGAGCCACAACCTTAGCATGAAAAATATTGCCAAAGCACTACCTATTCCACCTTTTGAGTTGATATTTTACATATTGCAATGGTTTGGAAAAAGAATACATAGTAGTACCATGAGCAGGTCTTTCCCTCCTCCACCATTTAGCCACATGCTCTTGCAAAGAAGAATCTCTTAACCACATAAGCTAGAACTTGAAATATTATTTCTACTACGATCAATTAAATATTATTTCTACTACGATCAATTAAATATTAATTAAATCTAGTTGATATTAAATATTAATTAAATATTTTTGTGATAACATTTTTGTGATAACATTTTTGCATTAAATCTAGTTGACATTAAATATTAATTAAATATTTTTGTGATAACATTTTTGCATTAAATCTACATAACATTTTTGCATTAAATCTAGTTGACATTAAATATTAATTAAATATTAATTTGTGATAACATTTTTGTTATGTTTTGTGGCCCCCCATAGTTGGAGGAGATGGAGGAGACTTGTAAGAGAATTTGTATTGCTAAGAGACTTGACTGTTTCTTGGTTTCCTTTTTTTGGGTTGGTGGATGGTGGTCTACTTGCTCTAAGATTTTGGACTAGAGGGGCTCAGATCATTGGCCTATTAAGTTATCTGCTACTTTGACATGTGTTGCCCGATCCCCTTCTTTCAAGTTGACATTAAGCCCCATAATGGTAAGTTTAGTTGACATTAAATCTAGTTGACATTAAGCCCCATAATGGTTAGATTAAATCTAGTTGACATTAAATCTAGTTGACATTAAATATTATTTCTACTAGATTTAATTAATATTTAATTGATCGTAGTAGAAATAATATTTAATTGATCGTAGTAGAAATAATATTTAATGTCAACTAGATTTAATGTCAACTAGAAATAATATTTTTTGGGTTGGTGGATGGTGGTCTACTTGCTCTAAGATTTTGGACTAGAGGGGCTCAGATCATTGGCCTATTAAGTTATCTGCTACTTTGACATGTGTTGTCCGGTCCCCTTCTTTCAAGTTGACATTAAGCCCCATAATGGTTAGATTAAATCTAGTTGACATTAATTAATATTTAATGTCAACTAGATTTAATTAATATTTAATTGATCGTAGTAGAAATAATATTTAATGTCAACTAGATTTAATGTCAACTAGATTTAATGTCAACTAGATTTAATCTAACCATTATGGGGCTTAATGTCAACTAGATTTAATGTCAACTAAACTAATTATTAATTTAATTTAATTAAATCTAGTTGAATTAAATATTAATTAAATATTAATTAAATATTTTTGTGATAACATTTTTGTGATAACATTTTTGCATTAAATCTAGTTGACATTAAATCTAGTTGACATTAAGCCCCATAATGGTTAGATTAGATCTAGTTGACATTAAATTTAGTTGACATTAAGCCCCATAATGGTTAGATTAAATCTAGTTGATAACATTTTTGTGATAACATGTGTTGCCCGGTCCCCTTCTTTCAAGTTGACATTAAGCCCCATAATGGTTAGTTTAGTTGACATTAAATCTAGTTGACATTAAGCCCCATAATGGTTAGATTAAATCTAGTTGACATTAATTAATATTTAATGTCAACTAGATTTAATTAATATTTAATTGATCAATCGTAGTAGAAATAATGTCAACTTGAAAGAAGGGGACCGGGCAACACATGTTATCACAAAAATGTTATCAACTAGATTTAATCTATCCATTATGGGGCTTAATGTCAACTAAATTTAATGTCAACTAGATCTAATCTAACCATTATGGGGCTTAATGTCAACTAGATTTAATGTCAACTAGATTTAATGTCAACTAAATTTAATGTCAACTAGATTTAATCTAACCATTATGGGGCTTAATGTCAACTTGATTTCTACATTACGATCAATTAAATATTATTTCTACTACGATCAATTAAATATTAATTAAATCTAGTTGACATTAAATATTAAATATTAAATATTATTTCTACTACGATCAATTAAATATTATTTCTACTACGATCAATTAAATATTAATTAAATCTAGTTGACATTAAATATTAAATATTAAATATTATTTCTACTACGATCAATTAAATATTATTTCTACTACGATCAATTAAATATTAATTAAATCTAGTTGACATTAAATATTAATTAAATATTAATTAAATATTTTTGTGATAACATTTTTGTGATAACATGTGTTGCCCGGTCCCCTTCTTTCAAGTTGACATTAAGCCCCATAATGGTTAGTTTAGTTGACATTAAATCTAGTTGACATTAAGCCCCATAATGGTTAGATTAAATCTAGTTGACATTAAATCTAGTTGACATTAATTAATATTTAATGTCAACTAGATTTAATTAATATTTAATTGATCGTAGTAGAAATAATATTTAATTGATCGTAGTAGAAATAATATTTAATGTCAACTAGATTTAATGTCAACTAGATTTAATCTAACCATTATGGGGCTTAATGTCAACTAGATTTAATGTCAACTAAACTAATCAGATCATTGGCCTATTAAGTTATCTGCTACTTTGACATGTGTTGCCCGGTCCCCTTCTTTCAAGTTGACATTAAGCCCCATAATGGTTAGATTAAATCTAGTTGACATTAAATCTAGTTGACATTAAATATTATTTCTACTACGATCAATTAAATATTAATTAAATCTAGTTGACATTAAATATTAATTAAATATTAATTAAATATTTTTGTGATAACATTTTTGTGATAACAGTTTTGCATTAAATCTAGTTGACATTAAATATTTCTACTACGATCAATTAAATATTATTGTGATAACATTTTTGCATTAAATCTAGTTGACATTAAATGTCAACTAAACTAACCATTATGGGGCTTAATGTCATTAAATCTAGTTGACATTAAATCTAGTTGACATTAAGCCCCATAATGGTTAGATTAAAACTAGTTGACATTAAATCTAGTTGACATTAAATCTAGTTGACATTAAGCCCCATAATGGTTAGATTAAATCTAGTTGACATTAAATATTATTTCTACTACAATCAATTAAATATTATTTCTACTACGATCAATTAAATATTTAATGTCAACTAGATTTAATGTCAACTAGATTTAATCTAACCATTATGGGGCTTAATGTCAACTAGATTTAATGTCAACTAAACTAACCATTATGGGGCTTAATGTCAACTTGAAAGAAGGGGACCAGGCAACACATGTCAAAGTAGCAGATAACTTAATAGGCCAATGATCTGAGCCCCTCTAGTCCAAAATCTTAGAGCAAGTAGACCACCATCCACCAACCCAAAAAAAGGAAACCAAGAAACAGTCAAGTCTCTTAGCAATACAATTCTCTCCCATTCTCTTACTTTTCCAAGTAAACTAACCATTATGGGGCTTAGTGTCAACTAGATTTAATGCAAAAATGTTATCACAAAAATATTTAATTAATATTTAATTAATATTTAATGTCAACTAGATTTAATGCAAAAATGTTATCACAATAATATTTAATTGATCGTAGTAGAAATATTTAATGTCAACTAGATTTAATGCAAAAATGTTATCACAAAAATATTTAATTAATATTTAATGTCAACTAGATTTAATGCAAAAATGTTATCACAAAAATGTTATCACAATAATATTTAATTGATCGTAGTAGAAATATTTAATGTCAACTAGATTTAATGCAAAAATGTTATCACAAAAATGTTATCACAAAAATATTTTATTTAATTGATCGTAGAAGAAATAATATTTAATGTCAACTAGATTTAATCTAACCATTATGGGGCTTAATGTCAACTAGATTTAATATCAACTAAACTAACCATTATGGGGCTTAATGTCAACTTGAAAGAAGGGGACCGGGCAACACATGTCAAAGTAGCAGATAACTTAATAGGTCAATGATCTAAGCCCCTCTAGTCCAAAATCTGAGAGCAAGTAGACCACCATTCACCAACTGAAAAAAAGGAAACCAAGAAATAGTCAAGTCTCTTAGCAATACAATTCTCTCCCATTCTCTTATTTTTCCAAGTAAACTAACCATTATGGGGCTTAATGTCAACTAGATTTAATGCAAAAATGTTATCACAAAAATATTTAATTAATATTTAATGTCAACTAGATTTAATGCAAAAATGTTATCACAAAAATGTTATCACAATAATATGTAATTGATCGTAGTAGAAATATTTAATGTCAACTAGATTTAATGCAAAAATGTTATCACAAAAATATTTAATTAATATTTAATGTCAACTAGATTTAATGCAAAAATGTTATCACAAAAATATTTAATTTAATTGATCGTAGTAGAAATAATATTTAATTAATATTTAATTAATATTTAATGTCAACTAGATTTAATGCAAAAATGTTATCACAAAAATGTTATCACAAAAATATTTTATTTAATTGATCATAGTAGAAATAATATTTAATGTCAACTAGATTTAATCTAACCATTATGGGGCTTAATGTCAACTAGATTTAATGTCAACTAAACTAACCATTATGGGGCTTAATGTCAACTTGAAAGAAGGGGACCGAGCAACACATGTCAAAGTAGCAAATAACTTAATAGGCCAATGATCTGAGCCCCTCTAGTCCAAAATCTTAGAGCAAGTAGACCACCATCCACCAACCCAAAAAAAGGAAACCAAGAAACAGTCAAGTCTCTAAGCAATACAATTCTCTCCCATTCTCTTATTTTTCCAAGTAAACTAACCATTATGGGGCTTAATGTCAACTAGATTTAATGCAAAAATGTTATCACAATAATATTTAATTGATCGTAGTAGAAATATTTAATGTCAACTAGATTTAATGCAAAAATGTTATCACAAAAATATTTAATTAATATTTAATGTCAACTAGATTTAATGCAAAAATGTTATCACAAAAATATTTAATTTAATTGATCGTAGTAGAAATAATATTTAATTAATATTTAATGTCAACTAGATTTAATGCAAAAATGTTATCACAAAAATATTTTATTTAATTGATCGTAGTAGAAATAATATTTAATGTCAACTAGATTTAATCTAACCATTATGGGGCTTAATGTCAACTAGATTTAATGTCAACTAAACTAACCATTATGGGGCTTAATGTCAACTTGAAAGAAGGGGACCGAGCAACACATGTCAAAGTAGCAAATAACTTAATAGGCCAATGATCTGAGCCCCTCTAGTCCAAAATCTTAGAGCAAGTAGACCACCATCCACCAACCCAAAAAAAGGAAACCAAGAAACAATCAAGTCTCTAAGCAATACAATTCTCTCCCATTCTCTTATTTTTCCAAGTAAACTAACCATTATGGGGCTTAATGTCAACTAGATTTAATGCAAAAATGTTATCACAATAATATTTAATTGATCGTAGTAGAAATATTTAATGTCAACTAGATTTAATGCAAAAATGTTATCACAAAAATATTTAATTAATATTTAATGTCAACTAGATTTAATGCAAAAATGTTATCACAAAAATATTTAATTAATATTTAATGTCAACTAGATTTAATGCAAAAATGTTATCACAATAATATTTAATTGATTGTAGTAGAAATATTTAATGTCAACTAGATTTAATGCAAAAATGTTATCACAAAAATGTTATCACAATAATATTTAATTGATCGTAGTAGAAATATTTAATGTCAACTAGATTTAATGCAAAAATGTTATCGCAAAAATATTTAATTAATATTTAATGTCAACTAGATTTAATTAATATTTAATTGATCGTAGTAGAAATAAAGATTAAGAGGTGAATTAATTAAATAATTAAAAAATATTTAATTAATAGAGGAATGTGATCGAGAATAATTAAATAATTAAAAATTATTTAATTATGTGGAGACGACAACCAAGAAAAATGGCGCTTGCAAACTAGGACATTTTTTAGTGTCTACACTTATGGTTTTCACTCATACAGATAATTTAATATATAAATAGAATTGACTAAAGTGGCTCAAATTTCCAAGAAACCACATTGTATGGAAGTGTGCAATCACTCTAAGATTTTTGAAATAGATCACACCTTACACTAAAACAAGAAAAGAAAAGAAAAGTAAACTTAATCAGTTTTTACCATATGTTTTGTGAGTATTCCATAACTTGCATGCATGTTTAACATGGCAAGGGTTGGAAATTCCTAAGAAAGGAATAAAAAATAGTTTTCGTTGGGGTCTAGGGTAGGATGAAAATAAATATCAATAATATTCAAAGGGAAGAAGAGAATGGATTATGTGGAAAGAGGAAGCAATGACAAGAAGAAAAAAGATGGGATTTCAAAGCATGGTAATTTGTATTGAAAATAGGGGAGCTCAATCTCCTTAAATCTGTATCGATGTTATCAAAAGTTATTTTTCATATAATTGAATTACAAGT
Organism: Sequoia sempervirens; assembly: GCA_007258455.2. Taxonomy (NCBI): domain Eukaryota; kingdom Viridiplantae; phylum Streptophyta; class Pinopsida; order Cupressales; family Cupressaceae; genus Sequoia; species Sequoia sempervirens. Next base: position 11,838 of record VDFB02391350.1, read on the forward strand.
CATATTTATCTACCTATATGTTTAATTCTACTTATAAATTGGCTCATGTTTGGATCATTTTGTGCTAGATTAAATCAAAGTAAATAGGATTTAAATCCATTTACCTTTCATCTATAGTTTAGGTTTCAATTCACAAGATATCCATTTACAGAGTAAGTTGACAATTCATTTCTTTAGCATAGCTTTAACCTTAACAACAAACATGATATTCACAACAGTCTATTTTCTCAAATCCTAGTTGCAACCCTAATAGGAAATTGCACTTAATATTATTTTGCATGTTATACTTAAGTTATGGCATCAACTCTAATCTAGTTGATCATGGGTTTCTAAGTAAATCTTAGATTCTTCTTTTCACATATGAATATGTTATCTCTAATTGTAGCTAATAGTATGATTTCTAATCTGAAATATTCTTCCTATTATTTTGCAAATCCATTATAATAATTCCTTAGTTAACTTGACTTAGGCCTATCTCTTAATCTCTAGATGATTAATATTGTTTTGTCAAAAATTGTTGAACAAAGGTTGTCATTGATGTCAAAGGTGTGTATGATTGTCAAATGTGAAATGATCAGAGGTGGCACTATCTTTTTAGGGTTGTACTATCATACCTATTTGTGTTGGTAATTGTACTGTCATATTATTTTAAGATCAAGAAATAAATGTTGATAGCTATATCAGGAGATAAGTGTAATCATACTTGCAATATCATGCATACATCTATTCACTATGATAGAGGTGATTGAAAAGGTTGTACCAAAATATTTTAGTTCAGTGTCTCAAGGCAAAGAGATTTCTCTAGTAATAAGATTATGTGTAGAAGGCATGTTTGGCTTTGTGGTTTGAATGGAGAGTATGTCTATACATATTCTATCATATTCTATAGTTTTCATAGAATATGTTAGGCATGTAAGAAGTTTGAAATGATAGAAGGCTCTCTATGCTTGTTAGTCAACCAATTGGTGTTTGTGAACTGTGTGGTAATGGCTAGTAATGTGAAGCATTCAAAATTAGTGTGTGGTGTTAAGATAGGACCTAGTTAAGGTTCATGTGGTAGTACACGACATCATGTTCTTTTGGCAGCAACATATTTATTTTTGGATTGACCTATTAAGCATTTCATGAAATTTGAAATTAGGTAAACCTTATGCCATCTTGATTATTTATGAACCCCTGGCTGACATGGCGTAATGTTTTGTATAATGTATTGTATATAATCATATATTTGTACAGATGCATAATGTAAACTATAATAGGCTTAGACTTTCTCTTGAAAGGATTAGCAATGGTAGAAGAAGAAGAAGAAGGGGAAGATGGAGAAGAGGGGGAAGATGGAGAAGAGGGGGAAGATGGAGGAGATGGAGCTTCTGGAGCTTTTCCTTATTTGTTCTTTTGATCTTCCTTTTTTCTCGCTTTGAAGAATCTCCCTTTTTGCACTTCTTCTTTTCCGCATAAAGCTCTTCCACCATAGTCTTCATGTCAAGAAAGGCTCACTAAAAATACTTATCATCAAGCTCAGGCTTAGTACTTTTCCCAGCTTTAGTTTCTTCCATTATTGGAAAATTCCTTCATTTTCTAATTTCGGGATTGTATTCTTCTAGCTCACCTTCACCTCATTGTTTCCTGGAATGTGTTAGCATCCACTTCTACAATACTAGTCACACAAAGCTCTGATACCAAACTTGAATTGTTTTAGGATCTATGACAATTACTAATGAATGCTTAACTATTACAATGATTGATTCAAGCTTTAAAAATGAATTAACATAATTGAAAAATGCTTAAAATGTTCAAAGCATAATAAAGGTGACGAACAAAATGAAAGAGAGACAAGAGAAATAAGATAGAACGCCAGTTGATAATGGAGTTCGCCGAATTGGCTACATCTTTGGGCCCCTCTCTGGAACAGAGTGACCGATCCTATTAAGCTCCAAAATCTAGATTACAAAGGCTTCATAACATTACAAATCCATCTCCTTCTAGCACAGCGACAACATATTCCCTCGTTGCACAAAAATGGTTATAAGCCTTCGGAACATTCTCTCCTCACTCATCACCTAGACGCCTCTCCCATTTTCACCCCTTTTTATACAAAAAATTGGCCTAAATTGGCCTAAAACAAAATTATTTTGGAAAACAACCAGATGCCCTTTACAAAGTAAAAATATTTGAAAATCCCCCCTAAAACCCACTTATTCCCTCATATAATCTTCTTTAAAAATCCTTATAATTTGTATAGCCCCTTAATATTATTTTTTTTGGGCTTTAGGAGGTTTATTTTAACCTCTTTAATAGATTAGAGGATTTCAAATTTTAAATATATGGGTGAAAATTTAAAAATAAGGGGTTTTTCAGTTTTCAAGCTTTACCAAAACCATTAGAGCTCCTATATATTCTTGAGGGAATGCGATGGCTCAACGATAGAAAAAATTTTGGGTGGTGAGGAGGTTGAGTGGTTGACCACCCCCCTCGCCATCCATTTTAAAACCAAATGGCAACTACTTACTTTCCAAAACAAACCGGTGGTTATTGTTTGTTAAGCACATATTGTGTGGCATAACGGTAAGAGGTTTGGATAACACCCGGAAGGTGGGGGGATTGAATCCCCCCAATACAATTTTGGAAGATCATGCTAACCATGCTGGAAGAAGTGGAGAGGATGGGGTGCCATGTGGCACCCTATAATAGGGCCACGTGGTGCCCACTAGTTCGCTAGAACTGACACGTCACTACCATGTTGGTGCTTCGTTGGATGTTGTACAACCACGTGCCACCTTTTGATTGGCCCACCTCAACTCCATATGCTAGCTCACCTACCTATTCAAATGCAACATGTCAAACTATGGCTGGCCTATCTCTATCTGTACCGTACAGACTGCCACGTCAGCATGTTGGCGTCAACATCTATACGGTCAAAGTCAACCTTTATACACGAACTTTGACTTGTTGTAACTTTTGTGTATGAACTCAGAATTCGACGAAACAAGGTCATCAGAAAGGTCTCAATGAGCTCTTTGACTTGACATTGATTTTGACCAATTCTAATTCAACCATTTTTTCTTTTCTGATAGCCTCAGGTACCAGTTTGACCTGAACTTTGACCGATTGTATCTTGGGCATACAAACTCCTTTTGAACCCGTTCAAGTTGCGTTAGACTCAAAATTTCAAGCACTTCAATCTAGCGACAATTACTAGAGAATATGGGACACTTCAATTTTTGACATCGAGTATCCCCCTAGATCAGAGATGGTGCTCAATTCATAGTATTAGGGATTGGTGTCTCTGGTAGGTTGGTGCTTACAACTACAATTGAAGATTGGTGTCTCTAGTAGTTTGGTGCCTACTTCATATTCTAAGATTCATTTCCTTTGTGAGGTTGGATTTGGATAGTAGATCCAAGCAAATATTTTCACTATGGTTTTTCCCATCTTGGGTTTCCACGTATATTTGGTGTTCTCTTGTGTGGATGTGTGTGTACATGATAAGTGCTTGATAAGTAGTAGTAAAGATTAAATTTTCATGTACATATATTTATGTTGAAGTTAAGAGTTTTAAATCGATTAGATCTACTAATTCACTTCACCTCTTAGTAAATTGTGTGTCCTTAAATTGGTATTAGAGCTAAGTTCCTTTGAAGAAGCCTAAAAACTTAAGGTAGATTTAGGATAGCACGCTCAGTGGCTCAAGAAGGATTTTTTGTAAATCAGGCACGACTCTTCAATGGTTCCAATTATGCATTTTGGAAAGTTAGGATGGAAGCATATGGACCTAGGTCTTGAAATTTGGATGTTAGATATAGAAGGATATGAGATTCTTGAAAATCCTCCAAGGGATTAGGCCAAAAAGAAGGCATGTGAAAATAATGCCAAAGCTAGGAATGTTATTTTATGTGGTTTTTCTAATTATGAGTTTGTGAAAGTCATGCAATGCAAGAATGCGAAGGAATTATAGGAAAAATTACACACCATCTATGAAGGAGACGACAAAGTGAAAGAAGCAAAGACCCAAACTCATAGAGCTCAATTTGAAAGTTTGATTATTGCTCCAATTTGGTGAAGTTGCCAACTCTATCAGAGGTCTTGGTGAGGAATTGAAAGAAATCATGGTTGTGAAAAATGTACTCAAATCTCTTCCTAGAAGGTTTGATTCAAAAAAAAAATGTTGAAGAAGCTAAAGATTTGAATTCTTTAAAAATGGTTGAATTATATGGAATCTTGACTGCCTATGAGATGAGGTTTGATAGTGAAAACTCAATAAGGAAATAGGTTGCATTCATAGCATCCAAGAAGTAAGTTGATCTAGATTCTGATGTTAGATCAAATCTGGAGATGGAAAAGTTTGTTAGTAAGCTACAAAGAGGTTCTGGTAAGTATAAAGGCAAGTTACATTTCAAATGTTTTAATTAGAGTGAAGGAGGACATATTATGGCTAAGTATCCTTATAAGGAATTTAACAATTTTGAGCAAAAGTTTGGAAATAAATCATTTCATAAAAGGAATTAAGGTTTGAAGAAACAAAAGAGTTTCTTCATTAATGAGGAAGGCTACTCCATTGATGAAGAAGATGAGGATATCTTTGAAGATGAAAAAGAGTAAGTTGTATTTATGGCCATGGAAACTACTGAAGATCTTACATAAATGGATTATGAAAATGATGATAAAGAAGTGGATCTTGTGTAAGAGTTACTCTATGCCAGAAAATAAATCAAGAGACTGAAGAAAAGGATTGTTGAAGAAGTGAAGGATAAAGATAGCTTATCTTAAAAGCTTGAGAGTGCAAAAAATATGATATTGATCTAAAGAATCAAATATAATAAGCAAAGAGGATTGAAGAAGTTTTGACTGGAAAGGTACTATCAAAAGATAAGGATTATGAGAAACTTGAAGTAGGAATCGTGTCACTGAGAAAAGATCTTGACGAAGTAAATCATCTATTGCAATTAAATTTTGGGAAGAGTATTGAGACTCTGGATTAGAGTTTGGGATGTCAAAGATCTATACATGACAAAATTGGTATTGGATTTGATGATCTGAAGGACAAAGAGACATAATATCTAGTAAGGCCTGCTAAAGGGAGTCCAAAAGAGACTGGGTCCAAAAGTTCAAAAACTAAAAAGGTTACTACAAGTGATAAAAGCAAGGCATAGAATGATGGTTTCATTCAAGTATAGAAGAAGAACAGAAGATCTGAAAGATAGGGATACAATACTAGGTTCAATTATTCATTTTTTAGTTATTGTTTTAGTTGCAATAATTTTGGTCATAAGGTTGTGGATTGTAAAAAGGCTCATGTAAGAAGAAATAACTTTGTTAGTAGTTATGCATTTGCACCTCTATATAATTTTAATATTGTTTGCTAAAAATGCAACAACTCTGGACATATTTCTAGTTATTGTAGAAGCAATTTTTTGAGTCCACCTCTACCAAAAATAAGAATAACTAAGTCAAAATGTTAGAGTTTTGAGTCAGATAAAGTCTAGAAGAAGAAATTAGAAGAGAAGAAGTCTAAAAAGTCCATGATTTCTCAGAATTCTCTACATGCTCAAAAGGATAAAAATATGTGGGTCATAGACAATGGATGTCCAAGCCACATGATTGGAGTCAAAATTAAGTTCATGAATTTTAGAAAGTTTGATGGAGGTTCAGTTACTCTTGGAAATAACTTTGTTGCCAAGATTATTGGTAAGGGTACTTTGATTCTTGATGGTGGTAGGACAAAAACTCATGATGTTTTGTATGTTGAAGGTATAAAGCATAATATTTTGAGTGTTAGTCAAATGTGTAACAAGGGTTACCAGCTTTCATTTAGTGCTAAAGGTTGTGATATATAGAAATCCAGTACCGTAGAACTGATTTTGGAAGGAAGCAAGATAGACAGTGATATATCATCTCAGTGAGTTGAATGGAAAAAGTTGCCTTACAATACAGAAAGAAGAAAGTTGTCTCTAACACAGAAGATTGGGAAACATCAACTTTGATGAAATTTTGAAGATTAGCTCAAAATAAATGGTCTAAGACATGTGAAATGTCAAGAAGCCTCAATCTACAAGCTACAAACCATGTCATGAGGGAAAACAAACAAATTCCATATTTCCTACAATGGATATTCTACATCAAAACCATTAGATTTGATCCATATAGATTTGTATAGACCAATGAGGATAAAGATTCTACAAGGTGACAGGTACTTTATGATGTTGATTGGTGATTACACTAGGATGACTTGGATTACCTTTCTAAAAGAAAGATTGAAATCATTTGAGAAGTTCAAAGCATTCAAGGCATTAGTTAAAAATGAAACCAGAAGAAAAATCAAGTTTTTTAGGTCTAGTAGAGGTGGAGAATTCACTTCTAACCAATATGATGTATTATGTGAAGAACATGGGATCCAGAGGAAATTCTCTATCCCTAGGAATCCACAAAAAAATGGAGAAAGGAAGAATGGAATAGTACAAGAGATGGAAAGAACAATGTTCAGTTAAGAAAATCTATCGAATATGTATTGGAGAGAAGCAGTTTAGACTGTGGTGTATATTTTAAATAGAGCTCAAATTAGACCCAAGTCAAAAAAAATACCTTATCATCTATGGAGAGGAAGATCAGCTTCAATTAGACATCTCAGGATTTTAGAAGAAAATGCTACATCAAAAGGGATAAGATAACTTGGGTAAGCTTGACTCTAGATTTGATGAAGGTATCTTCCTTGGGTACGCTATGACAAGCAAAGCATATAGATGTTATAATAAGAGGTTGAATAGGATTATGGAAAGTACAAATGTGAGGATTAATGGAAAATTTAGTCTACTGATGCTCCAAAAGTGGAAGATGATGAAGATCCAATCCTCAGTAATGATGAGACTCAAAAGTTGATTATGAAAACACTGTTTCAAAGACTCTGGAAAAGTATGTACAAAAGAATAATTTTGAAGATTAGATTATAGGAGAAAAAAATAGTAGGGTTCAAACTCAGAAAAAATTAAGAATAAATATAGAGGTACATTTTGTATTATTTTCAAAAATTGAACCAAAATCGTATACATAAGAAAGCAAAGAAAAGAGTTGGATAGAAACCATGAAGGAAGAACTAACCCAGATTGAGAACAATGAAACTTGAGAACTAGTCCCGAGACCTAAAGGAAATAATGTTATAGGTACCAAGTGGGTTTTCAAAACCAAACTAAATGAAGATGGAGAAGTGATCTAGAACAAGGCCAAACTTTTGTGTAAGGGATATGCTTAGGTTGAAGGAATTAACTTTGAAGAGACATTTTCTCCTGTAGAAAGATTGGAGGCAATCAAAATGTTTTTGGCTCTTTTAGCATTTAAGAATTTCAAAGTATATCAAATGGACGTGAAGTCTACTTTTTTGAATGGATAGTTATAAGAGGAAGTTTACATTGAACAATTGAAAGGCTTTCAATGCTCAGATAATCCAAATTTTGTATGCAGATTGAAAAAGACTTTGTATGGACTTTAGTAGGCTCCTAGAGCTTGGTATTCTAGGTTGGACAAGTATTTGTAGTTGCAGGAGTTCTAGAGAGGTAGTGCAGATAGTAACCTATATATAAAAATAGAAGGTGACATGTTATTTATTATTGTTGTCTATGTTGATGAAATTATCTTTTGTGGAAGCAGTGATGACATGTGCAAGGAGTTCAAGAATGTAATGTAGGGTGAATTTGAAATTTTAATGCTTGGAGAATTATCTTTCTTCCTTGGTCTACAAATTTCTCAATCGGATAAAGGCATATTTATTTCTCAAAACAAGTATATAAAGGAGATGTTGAGAAAGTTCAAGATGGAAGAATGTAAACTGGTATGTACACTTATGGTTACCAGATGTATGCTGAGTAAAGATGATGAATTTTCTCTGGTAGACCAAACCCTGTATAGATCCATGATTGGCAGTTTATTGTATGTGACTACTTCTAGATTGGACATAATGCAAGAAGATGGAATGATAGCAATATTTCAAGTAGCACTGGAAGAAACTCATGTCAAATAAATATAGATAATATTTAGATATTTGAAGGCTACAATGAATTTTGGTTTGTGGTACCCTAAGAGTGAAATTTTCACTCTGGCTGCATGAACATATCTAAATTGGGTAGGAAGCATAGATGATTAGAAGAGTACAAGTGATGGAGATTTCTTTCTTGGTGATAGTCTTGTGTCATGGTTGAGCAAGAAACAGGATTCAGTTTCCTTGTCCACAACAAAAGTAGAACATATTATAGTAGCTTCATGTTGCACATGAGTACTATGGACGAAACATAACTTGAAGGAGATGAAGATTGAATTTGATTAACCTATTTATATTTTGTGTGATATTGCGAGTGCCATAAACATGTCAAATAATTTGGTAATGCATGCAAAGGCAAATCACATTTCTATCAAATATCACTTTCTAAAAAGGGGGTCATCTTTTTCTAACAAATCACATTTTATGCTTTAATTTTCCAAGGCATCACATATCAGAAAAAGGGGGTCATCTTTTTCAATTTCCATTGATCTGGGTCCGCTTGCTTTTTGATCCTCTTAAAGATTGGAAAATTTTATATTTCCAAAAATCTACTTTTTCAATGTTTTTTTAGGAATCCCTTAGTTTTTTTTAAATCCAACAAACTGGGTCTCTTCAGAACATGATTGTCTACAAAACCCAAACCTCAAGCTTTTTTCAACAATCTATTTTGTTAGTGTTTCAATTAGCACCTATGGAGTGCTTATGGAAACAAACAGATATGCACAATATTAACTACTCTTCAAATTAGGAGGGGAAGCTCCCTCTTTTGCTAATGGTTGCGTAAAAAGTAAAGTGAACTAAATTCCTATCTTTTTTACTCAGTGGCAAAGCACAAGGTTATAAAATGCAATGCATTGCAGCTAAAGTTTTCTCTGGTTTCTACAAATCTTTACTACAACTAAGTTGAACCTAAAACTATCCTATCTCCTCAAGTATTTCAAAGTGAGAGGATCTACGAGCAATTGGGAATGGTTTGATCACTTAGACAAACTATCTCTTAGAATGCATCTGAAGGCTCAATGCTCTTTCAGATTTGTGCTGAAATAAAGTTTATGCAAGTAATCATCAAACGGTAACTAAATCTCAGGATTCCCAAGGAAGCGAGGTTTTTTTTCTAAGGCGTAGGCTAAAATATAAATTACTAGAAACAACATTAAACGATAATCCTAATCTCTAAATTCCCTTGGAGGCGAGGTGCTCTTTTCGAGGTGTAGATTGAAAGAAAGATTATTGAAACAAAAAACATGAAAGATCTTGAGATTTTTGGATCAAAGGCACGTGGCTCTCCTGGTTTATTATCTCAAATTCAATCAAAGATTACACTTTGGTATAGAAAATTGCATGAAAGAGGACAATCACACAACATGCAATCAACCAAATACACTTGAAAAATATTGAATAAAAATACCTAAATAACAAGAACACAAGAAAATCGCTCAGCGTTTAGCTATAACAAATATGATTCAAGAACATATACTAAGTGAAAAAAACACAGGATATCCAGCATCAAATTTTTGCTATCGTGAAGTAAAGTTAAAAAATAATGAGAAAAGGTTGCTCTTATTTATAGAAACTCAAAGGAGTAGGGAACCTTGAAGTCTCCTTGAGTTAACATTCAGTTCTTTCCAATCAACAAGATTTATTCCTTTGTCTAAAATTTGGTAACCTAATAGTTAACTAGAAAGACTACTTCAGTTAACTAATTCTAAACTAAAAATAACTCCATATGTACATAGGTGTCTCCAAAAATAGACATGCATTATTTGGTTGGATAGTGAGTTAATTTGGAAAGAAGCATCAAGTTAACCGTTGTGTCTAATGTCTATTTGGAAAAGGTGGGATGTCCCAACTAGAAATTCATTGGTTTCCTCCTTGAGCAATCATCTCCTCCAAGAAACAGTTAACTACCTCATCATCTAGAGCACTGATACTGCTCTGAAGCGCTCGATGTCTTCGCAACATCTCTTCACCATTTGTGATCTGACTCTATAATTCTCTTCCACTCTTGGCTGCTTTGTTGAATTGTGCTAACATGGCTACAAGTTGACTCAACTTGTAGTCAACTGAATCAACGCTAAAAATACTATGGATGATTTTCTAAAACTCCAATTGCACTTCATCATCCGCAATCTACTTGTTGTCATCATGTTGATATTGGAAAGGGACTTGTGATACGAAAGTTCTCATAAACTTGATAGCATTTGTCACCTTTCATCTACCCTCGTTTAACTCTACAAAGATTACCTCGTAGGTTTTTACCTTGAAGCGTTGTTGTTTTCTTCAAGTAAAAATTTTATGTTTATGCTCTTTAGCGGTGACTGAAATGTAGGCCATCCTCAAATGAGAATGGGAGTGTGGAAGGTAGTGTGTTAGTAACCAGTGGCGGCTCTATAATTGGAGTAACTACCTTCCACTTTTTCTTGACATACATTGAATGATGATGTCATTTACGCCTTCCAATGCGTCCAAATTGACTATGGGCTTCACTTGATGCACGTTTGTGTCGATTGTCTTCAGAAAGTCATGAAGCAAGACCGATTTAGTCTTGTATTCAACTTTAGAGAACTACATTTTGAAAAACTAGACTATTGACTATAAACATGGGTATGTTTAGGCAACTTTTTGCAGTGGCTAAAAATAGTCTTGCCGAGGGGTAACTTTACAAAAAAATTTAAGACATGGGTTTTTTTGGGGATATCTTTTTTAACAAAACGACAACGTCAGAATTTCAAAAAAGTGACTTTTTCTTTGACATGCAACAACTCTCGGGGCAAAAGTTGTAGGGGCCCTGCAGAAGCTTATTTTTCTTGAAAAATTCTAGCACATGGGTATTGTAGGTGCCTAAGAGCTAAGCAAACCCAATTTGTCAGTTTCTAAAAAAAAGTGACTTTTTGTAGAAACCCTAAAAACTAGGGGTAGTGGGGTAATTTTCCCAACAAAATTCTAGCACGTGGGTTTTGTTGCCAATACTATGTTGAACATACCTAGAAGGCCAAATTTGTGAAAAAATAGCATTTACTTGGACATGCAAGAAAATCTAAGACAAGAATAGAAGAAAAGATAGAAGTTGTAAACTGGTGCCTTTGAAAAATGACGCCTAGAGATGCAACCTTTGAAAAATTGTTCCTTTGTGCAACTTGTTCTTGAAATCATGAAGAACACTGAAAATGGCTTTTGTTAGATCCTATAAATGGCACTGTGGAGAAAAATATTTGTTTCTAGCTCTTCAACCTACAAAGAATAATGAATTATGATGCCTAAGCTTGAATAAATATCCATTTTGGAGGTGGAAGTGTCATTTATGGTGCCAACCCTAATTGAAGAATTGATTTATGTGATTGAGAGTTGATTGAAAGTTCACTGATTTTGGGACACCATTTGCAAGAGGAAGCCTTCAAAAATTGTAACTAAGAGTCAACTGGGCCCACTTTGACTTTAGGCGACCAAGCTTTACCAGTGTTAGCATATTTTTTGAAGAAATTCATCTTTTTTTGTGATGAATTGTCTTTGTTTGACCCTGAATTGTAGTCTCCTGGTTGATCTTGAGGATTAGCTAATAGATTTACTATGGAGTTGGATCAAATCTGAAGAGATGTTGCTGGGAGCTGAAAACCTCAAAAACTAGTTCTGATGCCTTAAATCATTGGGTGCCTTTTGCCAGAAGATTGCTTTTTTCACTAGAATTAGCCACTTTTTGGATGCTTTTCAACTTCTTCAATTTGACCCTTTGTGCTTCAATCTATAGTTGTCGGTAATTGATGATTCTCGCAGAGTAAATGTTGAATCCATCACAAAGCTGGAAGAATTCTGAAAAGGATGACTGTATGTGTAGGTTTTGAAAACATATTTATGAGGCTCAAATTCCTAGGCACCCCTGGCATGTAGGGCCACTTTTGTGTCTAAGATATATTTTTCACTTTGTAACCTTTCACAAAATGCTCCAACTTGACCCTCGTTGTCGAGAGTTTGACTGCTCTAATGTTTGTGTCGATGATCTCATCACAAAGATTGATCAACTCTAAAGAGATGTTCTTGGGAGTCATGATTCTAAAAGCTACATCTGAGGCCCCAAAAAGTTGGGTGCCTTTTCCAAGAAGGGTGCATCTTCTTCAACACAGCCAATTTTTTACATTTTTGACTTATCTTGACTTTTAGCATTTTGCACTTGATCTTCGTTCATGAGCATTCAACAAGTGTCGAGAGATAATAGTTGGATTCATCACGTAGCTAGAAGGATTCTGAGTAGATCTCTTGGAGAAGGCAGCCACTGAAAACCTCATTTGGTTGACCAAAATTTTAGGTGCCCCTGGCCTGCAGGGGTACATTTGACCTTTTGACTTACATTTTATCCTCCATTTTACATGCTTGTTTGATCAACAACTATTGTCATTTGATATGTCTCATGGACTAGTGAAAAAATTCATTGTGAAGCTGGACTGAAGTTGGGAAGATCATTTGGAGATTAAAAAATCTAAGAACTGACATCTAATTGGCTTTATTCTTGGGCGCCCCTAGGCTACAGGGGTGCATTTTCCTCTGATTGATGGTCATTTTTTATGTTTTTTTCCTTCAACATCTTCTACCTCTGCCTTCACTTGCCGGTGTTTGAAAAATCTATTGGATTTACTTGATGATTTATTGGAAAGCTAGCAAAATTCTGAAGAAGATGACTCGTTTTGCAATTGTTAACAACTATACATTTGGCCTCTCAAATTCAAGGGTGCCCCTATCCAGTAGGGGCACTTTTGGCTCCAAAAGTAATCATTTTTTGATGATTTTCACCTCTTTGTACTTCACAATCACTGTGTTACTTGATTGAGTTTCTGCATTTGAGCATTGTTTTTGTTGATGCGATTACATTCATCGTTGTGATTGCTTCTGTGCATGGGCACTACAAAGTTGACTTGGGCATTGATTACAAAGGCATCTCCCTTGTAGCAAGGCGTACTGTTTCCAGACTTAGAATATAATTTACATTTTTCACCTTTTGAAAATCCCATTCATTGTGAAGCATCTTTTCGAGCATCTTTCACCATAAAATGTTTGCTAAAGTGTTTGAGGCTTAGATTTCGACACCTAGTATTTGGCCATCTACCATTGTTGACCTCGGAGGTCCTAACTTTTCTCCTAAAAAAGTGAAGTAGACCCACTAGAGTAAAACTGAATTTTTCTTGATTCTAACTTGACTAGTGTGATCGTGAAGTGAAATAAGGCAATCAAAATTATTTTTAGTCTTTTATAGAAAGATCCTATTTTTAGGGGTTTTTCCTAAAAATAGGGGCTTGAAACCCTAATTTTCAAAATTTTCAAAATTTTCCTGTATCCTTTGGACAGTAAACCCACAAAAATCCCATGCTTCATTTCACCTAAAACTGACTTTTCACAATAATTTTACAAGATTTAGACCATTTTAATCAAAATGCCTTATTGAAGCAAAAATTTAATTTTGGGTACATGTTTTTTGGAGAAAAATCAGCACCTTTTTGGGGCAGCAAAGATCTTCAAGAATAGAACTAAAAAACAACAGTTAACTCTATTCCTTTTTTGAGTTTTCTTGCTATTTTTGACTCATGCTTATCTATTCCTTGTGAAAGAGAGAAAAATCAGTTGTAATAGTTGGCAATTTCCCTATTTTTTTCTTTCAATAGGTTGTTAGTTAGTTGTCATGTTTTAGTTTTAGAAATAAAGCTTGCAAGTTGGCAAGTCTTGTTGTAAAAGCAAGGAGATTGTAGGGTTCCCTACTCCTTGTTTGTGTATAAATAAGGGCAACCTTTCCCATTTTTCTTTAACCATTATTGTGATAGAAAATTGTTGATCCTACTTTGCCTACAAGTTGTTATTCAGTGTTTATTCACTTAGTGTGAGAGAAAGCTTGCATTTCTACATTTTGCTGCAAGTTATTGCTCAGCTCATGTGTAATTTGTTTCAAGTGTATTCTAGTTTGATCACAAAATTGTATGCCTGTTATTGCTACAATCCTACTTTCCTAGAAATGTAATCTTTATTAGAAATTTGAGAAAGGAAATCTTATGCCTCATTTGCTTTGATCTACTCTCTTAGGTTTTGTTTTATGTGTTTTGCTTACATAATCTTTATTTCAGCTTGCATCAAAAAGTATAATGAGTCTTTAGGTGTGCATTGGAAGAGAGTTTGTTTAAGTATCTGTGTTCAAATCATTCCTTATTTACTTCTAACTCTCAAGCTCTGAGTGTACTTGAGTTGTTAGAAGTGTCATTAGAGTAGGCCTAGTTGTAGTTGAAATTCTAAAAGAGAAAACCTTAGCTATGATGCTAGAGTTTTATAACCTTGTGCTCTTAGTTAAGAACAAAAATATTGGAAAGTAGTTTAGTTTACTTTCTCTAAGCATCATCAATGAAGAGGGAGCTTCCCCTCCTAATTTGAAGAGCAGTTTATCTGTGTATAGTTGTTTATTTCTAATTTGCATTCCAGAGGTGTGAATTAAAACACCAACCCACTCCATGTAGACTATGATGATCTCAATCAGTCTGTACAAGAGAAAGAAACTTGAAATCAAATTTAAAATATTTAAAAATGGTTTATTCAATAAAATTTATAAACTCATAAAAATTGTTGTATGAGGATACTCATCTCTTGTGATGACCTCCTCTACATGCTCTACTATAGGACTTGTCTCATTCTATAGAAGAAAAATAATTTAACACATGAACATATATTCAATTGAAATTTACTTTAAGTCATTCACAATGTACATAATACAATTTCTTTAAATATAATCAAAATTTTAAATTACTGTATGAGGCTTCTCATCTCCTCTATCGTCCTGCTCTCCATGTGTTGTTGTAGGTGTTATGGCATCATTAGGACGAAAAAATGTCACCAAAAAGGCCTTACAAGGTCAAATAAAGCACATGCACATACAAATTAGGTTAAAACATATACATTCACTTGTGTACCCAAATTTTGTTTTAATCTATTTAAAAGAGCTACAAATTGTGCACACATAGAAAAAAAAAGTAACTTGAAATGCAGCTCACTCCTAAAATTGGCTTGGATCAATCGGGTGTGCAATACCCATCCTCATGGTCATGTTAACCTACATAGACATATATTTTTAATATAAGTACATGCATTATTTTTATGGTGAATTCACAATACAAAATTCTAAGCATAGTTTTTTAAAACAATATACGTATGAGTGGCTCATGTGAGACGCCTGACAATGGAGAAGCACTCGACACACCTTGTGGTGGATCTGACATGGAATTCATATGACTTCCCCGAACCAACATAAATATAAATAACACATGTTCAAGACTAAATTATAAATTAAATCAAGTTAAAATTATTTAATATATATTTAAAAAATCAATCAAAATAACCCAAATGGGTGGCCAACTTTCACAGGTGTCAACATAAAACAAAATCGATCAAAATATCTTGATGTCCCTGTGGCCATCATCTACACTACAAACAATTTGATTGTTAAAATATTACAATTTTTTTGATGTATGTTCATTAAAAATACGTGCTTAAATTCAACATATATAAATGTGTCAAATGATCTATAGAGTGATCATCAACACATAAATTCAACATATATACATGTGTCAAATGATCTGTAGAGTGATCATCAACACATAGAAAATCAACAAATGAATTGATATCTTCAATTGCTCCATGTGCAGTTGAAGAGGATGCAGCCTAATCATGTCCATAATATATTTGATTACAATTCGTACACAAATGAGGCATCGACATAGGTGGAATGGCACTAGGACCAACTCCATCATCAGCTCCTCCATAGTCTCACCCACTAACCCCAACTACCATCTCGAAGTCTTCTCATTGAGGTTAGCCAAAAGAGCACTCAGTGCTCTTAGTGTGGATAACACCGCATGGTAAGTAGAAGGGTTGACAAGAGGTTGAGCAGGCACGGGTCGTTGGGGATCAACCCGTTCCCCTGATCTTTGTTTTGGCATGCCACCACCAACACCGTAGAATGATTTGGAATCAAAATAATTGGGTTTCCTACCTAACAAAAACTCTACATATATTTTTCTCAAAAATAGAGTGGAACCTCATAATTATCATGTGTTGGATGATCAAACACCATCCACCATCGATCCCAAAAATTGGTCACCATATGTGGATGTCTACACCACCTAATAGATATATTTTTTTGTTTGTGAGAATCAGTTGATTGATGATGGGGTTAATAAAATATGGAGCTAAATGGGCTTTTGTGATTTTGAGGTCAAGGATCTCCCTATAGGAGAGACCATCAGAATAATACTGTCACCTCTCCTCTCTCCATACTCAATGATTTTCTAAGTCCACATAAATAGACCTAACAATATCTACAACATTTTACATCAAAGTTACAAAATGCATCAGGTAGGGTGGAATGAATGTTTCATTTTGTTCAAATTGCAATAATTTTATCTTCTATGGTTCTAATGTTTTCATTGATTCGCGCTCGCAAGCGAGCCTCATCAAATCTTGGGGGTGGTGGTGGGGGGTTTTGAGGTGGAGAGGGTGGAGGGGGTGGAGGTGGAGGGTATCGAGGTGAAGGGGGTGGTCATGGGGGATTGAGAATATCCTCAATATCAAAGTTATCCATGATATAATTTAGTGAACCTACATATATATAAATATACAAACAAGTACAAAATTAACTTTCAAGAATCTATATATAAATTATAAATGAACATATTAAAAACTAGCTATTATACATGTTGAGAAATTATAAGAAATATTTAAATTAAATGCACATGATTTTTAAAAGAAAAATTAGGATAAATACGCATAAATACATCATTCAACCTGAGAATACATAAAAATTTCAAAATTTATGATCTAACTACGTAATTTTAATACATGTACATACTAAAAATAGAAACTTAAAACATACACAAAAAAAGGTAAGTTTCTAGGTAAATTTAATCCCCTTAAGCCATTTTTCTTAAATTCCCTTAATCCATGATATAAATGACCTAATGATACAAATGAAAAAATGTGTAAGGCTCATTTATGTCTATGGCATGTAAAATTTTGTGGCTTGATGTACTTTAAAGTGTTTACAATGAATAGTGAAGTTTTCCCTTAAATCCTAATTTCTTAAATCCCCTTAATCCACATGCCATCTTTCCTATGTCCTTAAACTATGCTAATGGAATGATTTTATCCTAAGTTTCAACCAAGTTTAATATATAGATCTTTAATAAGTTTGTAAAAACTTCAAGCATCTAAAATTATACAAAATGATCAATTTGACTATTCTTAGTGGCTTAAGGGGATCAATGAGTAGATTTCAAGTTGTACCATCTACATCCTCTTAGGATGGGTCTTAAGAAATTTTCTTAAATCCCCTTAATCCATGTCATCTTGAACCTCGGTCCATAAACCATGCTAATGGAATGATTTTGTCCTAAGCCATTTTCTTAAATCCTCTTAATCCATGGCATGAAGAGGCTACATTTATATGGATCCATATAAGGGGAAAATAAGTATATGGATCCACATGCACGTAAGGGGAAAATGTCAAAGTTATTATTATTTATTTTACACTCCATCATCAATGTTAGTGTAAAATTTAACACCCCTCAACCATCTTCACAATGCTTGTATTGGATGATAAAACTATGACTATACAAAACTATGCTTGTGGTTAAAATGATAATGCAATTTATTTTGTGGTTTCTAGATGGAGAATGGTTTCATATAAAATATTTATGTGAAATCTCACTTAAACCAATTGATGAAATAAAAATTACTATACATACTTGGTGTGTATTATGAATAATGTGGACTATGTGGATGTATCCCTCTTATGTGACCTAAGTGTTGCAAGGTGTGCGCCCTTGGTTTCCTTGTGTTGTGCAACATAGCACTCAGGTTCCTGACATGGCTTAACCGCCTTCCATGGATTCATTAACTCTGGTAGTTGTATCAAGCATTAATAGGTTGATCTTTTGGTGTAATGACAACCATCTATGTAATAATTGATATCAGAGCCTGGGTCACGGGTTTGAACCCCTCGCTTGTGCTGGGGGGATTGTTGAAAGGTATGTGCCCTTGGTCTCCTTATGCTATGTAGTGCAGTGCACAGGTTCGTGACATGGATTAACCGCCTCTCGTGGATTCATTAACTCTGGTGATTATATCAGGCATTAATGGGTCAATATTTTTGTGCAACAAAAATTGTCTATGCAACACTAAGTGTGTAAAGAGAAAATGTGGTATGAGATCATGATATGAATTTTATGGTCATCCCTTAAGAATGAGATGTGGTTTTTCTACCTAAAAAAAAAAATTGTTAATGTGATGTGAAATCTAGTTTTGTAGCCACATTTTAATGAACTATTACTCTAGGTTAATTATTGCTTACTTTCAACTCCTTGCTAATAATTAATTGATAGTACACTTTTCATTAAATTGTATATCCTATTTTTTTAAATGTACATTTAGGAGGTAATTAATAACTCCTATGTGGGGATTTTTTTGTCCATGTAGACTTGTGGACCTTTGGCCTTTGAAATGTTTTATATTGAGACCTTTTGGGATAAATAATTTTAGCCATTTAGAGGACTTACTAGAATATGCTAATGTATCTAGTCTAATTCAATGCCTATTTTATAATCCTTGAGAAAAATGTGATATTTAAGTCCCATGAAGGTGGTGATTATTCATCATTATGGAAGATGTTGAATGGTGTGTGATTTTGTTGATCCATAGTGATGGAAAAGGAGGTGAATGGTTAAATTTCATGATGGGGTTGATGAAATTATTGGTATAGGATCAACGAAATGGTTAGTGGTGAGGGTGGTAGGTCAATGAAAGGATTGATAGTAGTAATTTTCTTGGTAGAATGATGAGATAAATTTATTTTGATGTGGGGAGAAGTTACCCTAGTGCTTATGTGAGTAGCATCCTTATTCTTCTTATTTAGAGATTTATATCCAATACCTTAGAATCCTTAGTTTGCATAAATATGGATGTGTTCAAGGATTCCTTGTTCATGAATGCCTAATCCTTTTCCTTGATATTTCATGATTTGGCACATTTAATTTGCAATGGGATGTTTTTACTTTGAAAGAAAGATGCAAATGCATCATTAGATGCCTAGGTAATATTAGGATTTTCAAAGTATCTATTCAATAAGAAAATTCCATTAGGTAAAGGTTTTTGGGTAAAATTGGTGGAGTTTTGGCTCTTGGATGGGGTTGATGGGTGATTGAGAGGATTTTTATCCTTGGATTTGATTAATGGGATGAATATGATAATTTTGACCTTGAGCTAGTTGTGGAAAAGTTGATCATACGTTGAATAGGGATCTTGATGTTAATTTTATGATGTGGGTACATTTACTTTAAGCTTAACATGGCCTTTAATAATGATATTTTGTATGTATATATTAAACTTCAAGTGTCAATAATTGGAATGTTATTACTTTTATGAGGTGTATGGATCTTGGATTTATGGAAAGAATGAAAGGGGTGGATGAAGTTCATTTAGCCTTTTGTGTATATTGATTTGCAAAAATATCCATGTTAGGGGTTTTTGGATGATATTGGAATTCTCATGCTTGGTTGTTGTGGCATAACTCCCTAGATTTATGTTTTGATTCATTTCTAGTAGTCTTAGGATAAAATCATTCATGGCTATGTTAAGTTGATTAGATTGATTAATTTGATTGGTTTGATTGGATTGGTTGATTTGATCAAATTTCAGCTTTGAAGGTTTGTTCGAGATTGAGGATTTTTGTGAGGAAGAGGGCATGAGACCATGGAGGGAGGATGCTAGTGAAGTTGCTAGAGTCTAACCTTTTATACCTATCAATTGTGTTTACTTGAGAGTTTTTAAACCTTTCCTAAATGAGGTTCAAGGATTACGCCAATATAAAACTACATGTATGTTAATATGTTAGAGAGTACGTGTTTGTGCATGGGTATATATGGATGCCATGTGCTGCAAATTCTAGTTGTTTATGGCTAGATTAAACAATCAATAATAAGTGTTAAATAATGGAATGAAATAAACTTAGACAAACCTAGATTTTTTCTCAAAGAAATTTTTTATTATATGATTTTGAAATATTTGGATACAAATGTAAAACATAAAGCAATGCAAATGAAAAAATAAAGTTGCCATCAAATTAATAAAAAAACATTGCAAATAGAAATACTATTTAAATGGAAATCATTTTACCATTAAATGGTAACTAAAACTTGTTTTTTGATGACTCAACAGTGGTTTATAGGCATGATTGATTCTCAATTCAGGGTTCATATTTTTGTTTGAGGGGTAAATATTCTTGTTTCAATTTAGTTTAGGGTTATTTTTTGTGTAGGGTAAATTTTTCAGTTTCAAATGGCATCATCTAGGGTTTGTATGTTTGCAAGAAATTTGTAGAATAAAAACCTAATCCAAACAAAATAAAAAAATAAACCTAAATACATACAATAAAATACCAAAAAATGTAAAAAAACTAACCTAGAAGCATTTTATGGGTGCAAATAGTTGTTTGCACTCAGGATCCCATTCTCTATCACTGTGAGCTATGGTAAAAATGAGCTCGCAAGGTATTTTAAAAAATTAAATACCTTCACAAAATGAGTTCTCGTTTATTATAAAATGGGATCTCGTTTTGTAGTAAATAGGATCCCATTTTGTTGAAAACGGGATCCCATTTCATAATTCTTGGCTCGAGATCTCGCCAAGAAGCGAGATCTCATTTTAAATTTAGGCTCGAGATCTCGAAGTATAACATGATTCTACTTGCTAAATAATAGGATCTCGTTTTGTTTTCCCTAATTCTGGGTTTTTTCTAAGTTTGAAACTTCCACTAGAAGTGGACTCTTCTTGCATTTACCCAACTCATCCACAAACATAGGGAGAGGAATTATTCCTGTTGTAATCAAATCATAAATAGGAAACTAATCATGTAGAGGTGTATTAGTATCATAGCCCTGTTATAACTCTTCATCATAGTCCTGTTATAACTCTTCATCATAAATTTCTTCTTATCTTTATAGATATCTTCATTACTAGTGACATAATTAGTGATAATGAGCGATTTATAACTAAACCACTCCCACAATACTCAACTGCTTCTTCTTGTAGTTGTGGGTTACTACATCCTTTTGTAGATGAACACTCCCTTGGTTATGGGTTGATAGGAAACCTTTGTTGTAGGTGATTGGTCCTTCACTACATAGGGGTTGGTTTCTCTCAACAATATTTCCACATCATAAATTACCATAACTAACATAAAAGACTATCATATTTTATAAACATTCATAATTACACACAACCATTCAACAATATACCATATACCATCCTCAATGCTATAATACTTAGGATAAACATGAAAGTATGGAAAACATCTTGGACATGTTTAGAAATGTCATGAGAAATATGAAACTTAAAACAAGAAAGTGAGGATAATTTCTGAGATCATCAAAGAGAATTAGGGTTACCATTGGGGTATCATGGTTGAGTGAAATGAAAATAATAATTCATGTTATACATGTCTTGAACTTGAGAGAATAAATTCTATTTTATATTCTAAATAATCATAATATAACCATCATAATAATCTCAATCTAACATTTCATAAATTAAAATCTATATATGATAATTTTATAGATATCCTTGGCTAACAAACATCAAGAACATTTTGGATCCTTCAAATTTTATTTGTAAATGACTAACACTATAATTAGAGATGGTGAGGATTATCACTGATAGTTTTGCTTCACATAACTACCTCTTAATGACCTAAAATGAGCTAAGGTGGCGACATTTTTGGTGTAAAATAAAATTTACCACCTACATCCTACACCTGAAACGAGAAAAAAATATACCATATGCACTTTAAATAGAGTAATACAACTTGCATTTTCAAACAACACATCATGGAAAAATAAAAACATATTATAACATGTAAGAGTATTATCATATTTTTTATTATTTGTGTTTAATAAGTGTTGATGATGATGTTACTCGCAACAACAGTGGAGATAAAATCCTCACAGGCAAACTGTGAAGAACCTATCTTTACACGAAAGAATAAACGAGGGAAACCTAAGGGTCTTAGTAAAGAGCAAAAAGGTTGACTTAGCTTAATCCCAAGGCTCTGGTAGTCAAGTCTTGACCATACTAGGTTCCCTTCAAGGTATGATGTGATATTGTTGTTAATCTCAAGCAGTTTATAGTTATCTTCAGTTTCTTTAAGAATCATAAGCATCAGATAAAATATTTTTAATTCGGTCATAAAATAATCTCATGAAATCAATAGATTTTCAATAATATTTCATGAACATCAAACAATTTTGCTATCACTTAAGTAGATTTAGCTTTAAGCATTTAACAATTTCATAGAAATGAAAGATTTTAAATGATATTTTCATTCATTCATCTCTTTTTTAGAACATTTTCTAAAATTAAGCATCTAACCTAAAATAAAGCATCAAAATACTGAAAAATAAAATTGCTCTCAGGTATTCTCCACACATGCCCCAAGATTTAATGAAATCAAAGCAAATTGCTTTATACTTCACTAAATTGCTTCACAGCTAGGCATAAAACGGTGCAAGCTTTTAAAGAAGGGAGTTTAGTTTGGACACCGAGTAGGTTCTGCATGCACCCTTAAATGATGCACCACATAGTCTTGTTCGGTTGAACTAACAAACCAGCTACAAAAGATACATGAGATAGTTCACTATAAAATTGGCTTCGATATTGATTAAGTTCTATGTGCATACAAGTTTTTAATCCAAAATGATTCAGAAAATAGGAAAAAAGAACAAAACTTAAAGAAGTTTTGGCTCTTCTAACATCCACAAATTTTGAACTCAAAATAAAAGTAAAGCAGTAAACATCCTTCTATAGGAACAAGGCCTCAAGAGTTTAAACTTAAAGTGTATCAAGAGAATCAAAAATAGCAAATCAAAATGTAGCACATGGCATCTACCAGCTGTCATCAGAATCTTCTAGACAAAGTCAAAGATTTGACTCCTTCAGCAGCAACAATCTTCAACTTCAAATTCTAGTACACAACACTCCACATAAAACAAGGCTATCAACATTCTTTAGAATACCGAACGGGAAACTTCTACCGGGACCGGTAACAACCTGTAAAACTAATTTCAGCAATATGTCATTGTGACACTTCCAGTATCCAATATCTGGGACTTCCTTATATCACTTTGAGCTCTAGTTCTAGGAACCCTTCTTCACCTTTCCTCAGTTGATACTCTTTGAAAGCATTAAGTATCTGATGCATGCGCTCTTTTGAAATTCCTTGTATTTCCTTCCAACTGAACTTGAGCCTGGTGTAGTCTTATGATATCTCGAGGATGTTTACATTCCTCTACATTTTCTTTGTTTCATACCTGACTATAGTGTTTTGCAATTTATAATCTCATCAATAACTTCTTGGCTTAACAACTGAACATGGTCTTTATTTATTCTTTCAATCCATTCCTTAAAATCTTTTGCTTCTTTACCCTCTTGTCGTAGTATCCGGGGATCACAATTTTGTCATGCTAACACTTCAATAAAATCTTGATCTTTATTAACCAACTTACTACACTTCTCGGTGACCTTTTCAAATCCTTCTATACATTGTACTAAAGTGTCACCTTCCCAACTTAACTATTTCTTCCATTTTTCACATAATGGGACTTCTTGTTTTGAAATTATCTTTTCTCTTATCAATTCTTGGACATCTGTTTGAATGAGTTTCTACATTTTACCTCTTAGCATCAACTTGTTTATGAAGAAATCAGCATTCTCCTTCCAATCTTATAGATTTTCAAACCAATGGTGTGCTTCCTTGTATTTTCCAATTGCATCTGTAATGACTTCTTCTCTTTGCCTCACCCAATACTCAATCAATTATTCAAATACATTCATCTTGTGGAGAATTGTTGTAATGGAATCCACCTATTCTTGTGACATAAGTACTGGATTCTGAGGCAATTAAGTTTGTGCTTGACCAGATTGGGTTAATGATTTTACAAATTCTCTAGGCTAGCAATTTGTTCATTCAAATCTCTTTTCTTTTGTTGAATTTTTTATAGATTGGCAACAGTTGTATCCAAATTCATCTTCATTTCTTCTAATTCTTCTGTCCAGGATGAGTGTCCAACATTGATACTTGTTATTCTATACTCAGGCAGTATTTCATGTCTATTTTTATCTACTATCGGGGTAGATATATGGAGTGTTCTGCCTCCATGTGCATTCTTTTGCATGACATGTTTCATTTAGCTCTTCACCTAGGCTTAGGAGTCTCTACTTCTTGCATAAAACTTCTAAGATCCAGAGGTACCAATTCCACTTCCAATGGGGAAGCTAATTCTCTAATTAACCAATCAGGTGCATCTTCATTGTGCTCTACCTCTATAACATTTCCTTGTTCCTAGTTTTTAGTATGCTCAGGAACTTCTCTCACATCTTCAAATTTATCTGTTACATCATCTAAAATAGGAACATCTTCAATATTCTCTAGCATAGATTTTGGATTACCGAGATTCAACACTATCTCTTCAGTTTCAAGACTTGTATTTTCTTGTCTAGCTAGGTGTTCAACATCAGTTCCTAGGACATCACCTTCTTCATATCTTATCACATCAAGATTTTCATCTCTAACCCTATGACCTGAATTTTGTGAAGTTTCTTCATGTTTCAATTTCAACCTTGTCCTCCTTTGATTTTTTAGAAACATGCGGTTGATCATTATCATTTTGTTCATTCCCTAGCGAAGGCTGGGAATCCAAGGTATCTTCAATAACAATATCATTAGTAGGAATCTATCATGTAGTCTCCTTTGTTTCCATTTCAAGAACTTTAGGGTTCCCATCTTCTGAAGCGAGTACTCCTCTTATGAATTCTTCTTCTTTGATATTTATAAGAATTGACCCTATATCATGCATCTCTTCCACCATTGGTTGTACCATGGGTTTTATCTTTAAATTTTTTTCTTTTACTCACTCCCACATGGTGCCCAATTTATCCATTTGTTCATTAATTTGAACTTCATCTAGCCTAGAAATTGTTGGACTCAAGGAACACTAAGAGGGGAGGTGAATCAATGTTTAGCAAATTAAACTTTTATTTTAGATCTTAAACCATTTACAACACATAAACAGAAGTAAAGATGCAAGCACATGAAAAAGATGATCAAATCACCATAACACCAATATTTTTACGTGGAAACCCTATTAGGGGAAAAACTATGGTGTAGATTAATCCACAATTTACACTATGTTAAAAGTATGAATAAAAGGGAATGCACTTGCATTTAGGCACACTGCCTAGAGCTCACTGCTCAAATTAAGGAAGGCTCACTTCCTTAAAAAGTGTTTGTGATTACAAAAAAAATTGAACTGAGAAGATAGCATCTACAAATGCCTGGATTCAGTTCCAATGAAGCACATAAAATAGATTTTGAACCTTCTGTCTAATACTGCAACTTGCTCTACTCTGCTCTACCTTAATTCACAACAATCTTCTTCTGCTAAAGTAAAATTCACTCAACCGATCTTCTGATGTTTTCTCATACATTTGTTCTACTCTTTTTGCACATTCACACCTTCTCACCACTTTGACCTTCTTTCAAAATGAATTACTGATCTCATATATATATCTACTAGCAAAGATTTTAATCACTTAAGTTGGCTTCAACAAAAACATGAAATATTCTCCAACAGTCAGCTAAAATCACAAGTTATATTTAATGTGCACCCACAAAGGTCACCTAAGACATAACTGGGACCCAAAACAATATTCTCAAACTTATAAATAATTAAACAACTACTCCTTATACATCCACGACATGCTACATTCATTGAGTCAGCTACAATGAGCAAATAAACAGAAAATCATTCTACTAAATCTCCTAACTCGTACACTGAATGTTGCAACACCACAAAAATTACCAATAAGGTAACATACATGCTTAACAAACTTTCTTGGGGATCCACAACACAAAATGATGATCTAGTGAAGCATACAAATCGACTAACTGACCGAATACCCTATTCTTCATGCTTTTTGTCTGTATCACAGTGTCTTCTACATTTCCTGTCGGTATAAGTAGATCATGATTTGTGGACTGAGATAATGACTTCAGTTGCCATCAATGACCACTAGAAGCCATAAACAATCTCCCAAAGCAATATACCAACAAAAACTTCATCTAAAACCTTAAGAGTTTTTCCTAGTGTCTGTTTTATAGTATCCATATTAACTGAAAGGGGAGAAGTGAATAATGTTGCAACTCTCTAAGATGTAGACCTTGTCTATGTACCAATATTTTTTGTCATCCCTGCCTCTTCATCAGTTATAGGCCTGGTTTTTGGTTTTGTTGTGGAAGAAGATGCCACTTTTGGTTTTTCTTTTATTCGAACCTTGCCTGATTTGACATCTTTATGCTAACCAGCTGGTTTTAATGAAACTCCTTGGCTTGGAGCCTTAGGGGTTCTTTCTTCAATATGTATAACAACAACTTCTTTACTAGCTTTTCTCTTTTTCTTAGTAGGTTCCCCATGCTCAGGCTCATATTCTTCTCTTTGTTTATTTTTAGTATCTAGCGAGTATGTGGGCCTTATTCTTGTCTTTCTTAAAGCTTTACAAAAAAAAATTATCCAATGTTGAGTCTACAATAAAACTAGTTTAGAGAATTCCTCAACAGATGTTATTTCTTTACCTTTATAATCTAGATCTGGAATAGGTTCGTCATAGACTATGTTTTCATTATAGACCTTATTCAATACTTCACCATCATCTTCCTCCAATTGATCTGGAACATCATGAATGTTGAGAATTTTCACAAAATTTAATGACAATCTTTCATATTTTCTTTTTTTTACTTTGTGCTCGCCATCACAATTGAGCTAGTAGTCTTCTAGATGTTGAACATGAGCACGATAACCAGCTATATTCTTGGAAATATTCCCTTTTGGGTCATAATACTTTCTTTGGAGTGTAAATTACTACAAATTATACATCTTCAACTCCTCTTCACACAAATTGGCCGCTCTAATTGCACTGCATTTGTAGTTCCCTATTACAATAGGAAATTTGAGAGAAGCTTTCTTATGAGTCGCGCTATAAAGATCTTGGGACAGCTTCAATTGTTTTACCAATTCTAATAACACTATTTTATCTGTAGGGTACCTGGGCAACATGAAAGGACATCCTTCAAACCCTTCCACCCTAATGTAGGTGAAAGTGGGAAACTAAATATACCAGCCTCCAACCTGTCCAACAACACTTTGTGCTTCCACAAACAATCTTTTGGCTTTGTCACCTTCCATTATTCTAACTAGCTTCATGGAAAACACATCATTAACTCTCTGATAAAGCTCCTTATATTCATGAATAGTAATTTGGGGTAAATGAGCATATATCAGACTATTTTCTACTTCTCTGTCCAGAGTACCAATTCTTTTCAACCCTTGCTTATTTTCCCTTAAGGCACAAGAATAGATCACGTATGACGACATAGAAAAACATCTTGACTTTGGAAATTCCTTTATCTTATCATGCAATTTTTTGCTAATAAATATTCCCCAATGCATTGGAACAGGGCCTTCCATTAATTTAGCTATGATTACAAACATCCATGGTTCAAATTTACTGGCATCTTGTAGTCCAACTATCCTACTTAGCATAGTTATAATATTTTGAATATCCAAGTTGAACATAGACCTTAGAATTGGATTTATCTATTTTGTAATTTCCTCCTAGAAGCATTTGGTACTCATAATTTTCCTATTCTATTCTTCGGTACTCAGGTAGGTCTTAGCTTTCACCTTCATATCTACAAGGTACATCTGAGGAAATGTAGGAAGCCCAAATGTATATATAATTCCTTTCTCAGAGAGATCTGCATAAGTTCTTCCCTCCTTCTTAATGACTCTTTTGTTTGGGTTGTAGTAGTTTAAACATTCCATAACAAGTTCAGGAGCCTCCATTGCTAGCAAAAACCCTCCTGCTAAAAGTAACCCCCTTGCTATAACATTCCTTGTATATTGAGAGGCATTGTCTTGCCATGCCCGTGTGAGGAATTCGACATCATAAGACCATCCCATATGAGTATCATTAGCTATCCCACCAATTGGTATAGCTTGTGAAGTATAGTATTCGAATTCATCTTCTATTCTTGCTTCAAAAGTACTCATTTTTTTGTCATGTTCTGCATTTTAAATATGTGCCTTGTGTGTGAGTTAGGGTTAAATTTAACCAGTTATATTTAACAATTCATAAAACTTTCAATTCAACCTTTTGGTTAAATTTATATCAAAATAATCAACATTTTAGTTATTAAGGGAAATACCATTTTCTCGAGACTTTCATGCATGAAAATGGTTGATAGAATTTCTATTATTTGATACATACCTGACTTTGTTGATGATGACAATATTTTCAAAATGCAACCTTGAAACCCTTGGTAACTGTGTTCTTGGTTTCTCAAAATTTACCTTTCCTTACACACACCCCAATATCACTCGTTTATTTAATGTCCTTTGCAAATTTGTAGTATGACACGAAGTAGTGTTATAAAAGTAACTGCTTGCTCAAGGTGGTGCCAAGTACATGTGTGTAGTTTTCCACCTTCATTAATTTCCTATTACAATGAATTAATTTCTTAAATAAAGGTGCAATCATGGCTGATTAGGGTTCAAATTATGAACACCTTGGTTTTTGTGTAGGCTCACTACTAGAGGAAAAGACGTCATGAAAAGCTTACATGGCACTCTTGTGTCACTTTGATTTTTACAAGGAAAAGGCCTTTAAGATACATGATCATTTACGATCATTGGGATTGACAACCTCTGGTACAAAACCTTAGAAAGATTATTGAAAATCAAGACACTTACCTTCAAGCTTAAAGAAAACTGGGAGCAGAGAGAGGAACCGGGAACTGTGTTCAAGAGGGATCAAAAGTGATTTAAACATTTCATAACAAAACTTCTCATTTCTGACCTTGAACTAAAAAAGCAAAAATAATCATCAGACTAACTGATGCAAGAAATAACGCGACCACCAGGACTAACAACTTTTGGGTGACAACATACCGAGTGGGAGTAGGACCAATCAAAGATACATCTTTAATGCAACTGCACAACTTCAGGATTCCAATTTTTAGTAAACTGATAAACTTTGTTAAAAGACCAAGACACTAAATTCAGGAAAGAATAAGGACTTAAGCAAAGAACAAGCAAATTGAAATGAAACTTGCAATTTTACCAACCCCCAAAACAATGCCAAAAAAAAGTGAAAGCGAGAGGAAAAAAGAAAAAAGGGGGGGTCCACATTTTTCCAAGGAGAAAAATGGGCGTGTTGTTAGACCACACAACAACTAGCAACCAAAAAAATAAACTAAACAATAGAAAGTCAATTCTAGATCTAACAACCATGCTTCAACTTTTTTTAGTCTTCTAACTATAAACAGTCTGATCTTCATTCCAATATTCCAGCTTCACTTTAGCTAGTATACAAGATTAAGTATTACTGAGTTCACCTGTGTGCAGATTGTTATTTCCGCTACAATAAACTAAGAGCATAGCAATTATTTGTATTGACCTACATAATTTGGAAATTCTGTTTTAAGCCAACCATGGATAGAGCCTTGCTACCAGTCAAGCATCTATAGCCCCGACAAGGTTATCTTTGTAATTCCCCCAAACATAGCTCTACTTCTAATCAAGCATTTATAGCCCTATTGATGGCGATTTTGGCACCACAACAATGCAAGCAAAATATTGCTATTCTGCTTCTCCTAAAAGAGAAAGGCAACACATGGATGCCTTAGCTCCCAAGGTCTTTGTAGTTGGGTCTCAACTATGCTAATGTTACTCAGTGGTCAATGCAACAGTAATATTCAAGGGGCCTGCTGGTGTTAAGCTTCTGGATCATTCTAAGATCAAGCATGAAATAAAACCTACTCTAACAGGGGTTTTTAAAGAAATATAAAAAGATAAGTCAAAGTTTTGAAATAGAAAAGAACAATAGTTCATCCAACCTTCACCAGACTTGTTAACTTCAAGGAATTTGTAAACCAAAACTACAGAACAAAGTAAACTTGTGATTGACACACAACCTCTTTCATTCACAGTGCTCATTCGCATAATAGATTTTTATTACCATTTAAATAAAACACAAAATAATATTTCATTCCTTGAAGACTTCACAAATCAAATGATCAATTAAGACAAATATCATTCTGGAACACAACATGAAGGAGATTAAATTTTGATTGCTTCTACTGTTAGTAAAATAGATAAGCAATATTTACAAAGCTAGCACAATCACTAGTGTATAGAGAATCTAAGGCTCCAGATTGTTTCCAACTACACTAAGGGAACTTAGAAAATGCATTATAGTTGGTACTGAAATCTAACTGCTAAACAAGAAGACAAGAGAAGCTCTCATTACTCAGAATCAAGATGCAACTCTATCTCCTTCTATTAACTAACTAACTCCTAACAGTTCTAACTCTAAAGTTTCTCTAATCTTCGAAGTTCTAATCTAGAAGTGCCAATACAAAAGTTCTCTCCTCAAAAAATCTAACCTTTACAAAGAGGCAAGAATGCTTTATATACAAAATGTGTTGTCCCCTGCACTAGGGTTTACAAAATATTTGCAGACAAGAGAGTCAGCTCTCAGATCTTTCTGAGGAAAGTCAAAACTGCATCTAAAGCGGAGCCTCGTTGTCTAGGTCAATCATGGCTTGAGCTTAGGAGAAGCCTCTTGATATTTTTCTTTTTGCAGATGTAGCATTTATTCTTTGTCTTCGTGTCCACCTTGAACTCCACTAGGGTCACCTTGAATGCTCCTGGGCACTTTACCAGTAACTCTGATCAACCTCCGCCGATGATCACTACAGTTGTCTCTATGAGTCACAACTTCTTCTTCTCCTCGGCTTCCTTTCTATTCTGGACTTATCAGAGTTGGGGAGACATTACCTCAAATTTCTCTTCTCTTACCAAGCCCATTCTTGTTATCGATGAGACTCCTGAATGTCGGCTAGACCTCTTGGTGCATAGCTTTCCTCTCCCCAAAGGGACATCCCGTCGGCGTGAACTCCTTCCTTCACTGAGACCACATGGAAAAGCTTTTGCTTTCTTTTGGAGTCTCCCCAACATCCTCCTTATCCTTCGGGCTCGGGCTCCTCCTGCCTCGGTGTGACTTTCATAGTCGTCGAGACTTCTCGGCGAGAGTCTAAATCTTCCCCGAAAACCCTCGGGGAACCTTTGGCGGCAAGACTTATGGTGACTCCCGTGGATGTCGCCGAGACTCAATCGTATCAGCAGGACCTTTCGCCGACCTCTTTCACTCTCGTTGAGCTTCCTTCTTGTCACTGAGACACCATTGGGTCGGCAAGACTTCTTACCGACCCCGATCCATCCGCTCAGAGTCTCCCTGAGTTCTTTCATTTTGGCGTGACCTTCAAACTTTGTTAAGACTTCACACTGAGGTCTTGTCCTTCGGTGACCTTGTTTCATTTCGGCCAGACCCTATTGAATCAGCAAGAGATTATGCCGATAGTATGTCATGTTGCCGAGAGCTCATTGTTTCACTGAGACCCTCCACCAAAGTCTCTTTGTCTCAGTGAGAGTTTCCTTGAGTTCGAGGAGGGCTTGTTTGATCAGCAAGACTTTTTGCTTCAGTAAGGCATCATAGCGAAGGCACTTCATTCGCTTAGAGTCTTACCGATTTCTTCTTGTTCTCTCCAAACTCTTTTGTTTCAGTGAAACTTTCCCCCTTCCCTGAGACCTTATGGCGAAGGGAGAATCCTTCGGCAAAACTTTCAACTTTTTCCAACTCACGTTGTCGCCAAGACCTTGCTGTAGTCACATCGACATGTTTTCTTTGTTCCACATGTATCGTTGTAACCTTCCTTTGTTGGGGAGATGTCATATAGAAACCTCATGTCTTGGCGAAATCCTCTGCATGTTCACTCTTTGGTCACTGAGACTTATTAATTCTCTCACCAAAGATTACTGATCAAATCCCTTTGTGGCATGTCGGTGTGACTTTATGAATTTGCCAAGACCATATTCCGAAGAAGATGACTCCCACCGATGCTGCTTTTGTCACTGTGACCTCACCTCTTTGGCCAGACCTTATACCAAAGGTTTTACCCTTCATCGAATGCAACTCCCTTTGGCAAGACCTATGTCAATTGGCCAGATCTCCTACCGAAGGAAAAATTATCATTGACCTTAGATCCTTGGTGGGACCCCTCCGTGTTGGCAAGACTCCTCCTTTCGGAAAGAGATTATGCCGAATGCCCACACTCTCTCTGAAGACACCCTTGTCGATGAGACTCTATGAATTCACCAAGACTTCTTGGCGAAGAAAAAACCCTTTGCTGATGTATGGATCCTTTTGACGCCGGTCGGCGAGACATGGATATTTCTCCAAGACCCTTCCCCAAAGAAAAACTTATGCCAATAGGAAACTCCTAGTCGCCAAGACAATGAATGATGTCTTGGTGATAGATGCCTGTATATGAATTCCACTCGCTGTGACATCTCCGGGGTCTTGCCGACTGTTATCTTAGCTAATTTTTATGACCAACTAGACTGGGGAATGCATTCCAACTAAGCTCCCTTGGCAAATATCATCATGTGTAGGGTTTAATCCTACATTCAACAAAGAAAACCACAGTAAAGATCATAAAAATAGAAGTTATTTAATCAAAATCATCATTGAAATGAATCTTATGTCAATAAGGTGCCATTAAATCTTCAAACAAAATGATCATACAAACAGTTTAGGTTTCAGGCTGACCCGCGGAATCCAAGCCAGGGAGGAATTTTGGAGAATTCTGAGCCAAGCGGATTCCAGCGAAATAAGCATGAAAACATCCATTAGAAACTTAATTCGATCATTATCAATCAAGGAACAACATGTGAGATCTCAAAATAGCATCAATTATTCATAAAATGCATAATCATTTGTTAACTAGCCCTACTACTCCATACCTCCTCACATTTCACTAGATTCTGAGGAAATCCATGTGGGACAGATTTCCATGAAGGAGAAGACATTCTGGCAAACCCGAAAAGAACAGGGAACAACGGATTTTAGGAAAATATAGGGGAGAAGGAAATCCACAAAAATCTGGTCCACGTGGATTTCCGCAAAGACCGAAAATCCTCGAACAAAAGCGTTCGGCCGGAGTTCGAGTGAGATCCGGGAAAATCTGAATTGGGTGGAAAATCCTGAACTCAGGAGAAAACCCAAATTCCAACTGAGGCAGAACCAAACCTTGACAAAACCAGAAGAACCACCAAGGGGAAAGCAAGTAACCAAAAGCAAAAAGAAACCAGAAAGAGAAAAGGGGGACCCATTTTGATCCAAATCAAAGTGGGGTGGTTATACAAGGCATAACAAGCCCCAGTAGAGATATTTGGATAGCCTAAAGAGTTGATTTCTTTCTTTTGATATTTCTTTTATAGCACATATCAACTTTTTTTTTTGATATTTCAATGATAGCTCATTTCAACTTGCAAGCAATGAAGCTCGCTATTAGGTTGGGAATTACAATGATAGGAAAGGTAGCCTTTTGATTTTTCACTCAATGCAAATAACTACTATCCCAAATTTTAGTAGAATGATTTAAAATATCGGTGTTTGTAGCTCAACATCAACTGAATGATTTATGCTAACTAGAGTAAAAGGAACTGAACAATTCCCCAATAATCTATAATTAAAGGACTACTTCTAATCAAAACATAGATCAAATTTTTAGAATCGACGTTCTATTACCCTATTCACCTTCAAAGGTTGCCAACTGATGTATAGCCTAACAACGCAACACCCAAAAAAAGAAAACAAAACAAAGCAACAAACAACTATTTACAAAACTATGGCTGGAAATAATGCTTCAGAAACTGCCCATTGATAGGCAATGGGACATCTTCTCCAGTCAAAGTTTTGAGTCTATAGGTGTTATCATCTAAATTTTTAGAGACTTGATAAGGACCTATCCATAACTTTTCAAACTTACCATGCTCACCTTTATGTTCATGGGATTTTTCCCAGTACAAGACTAAGTCAAATATTCTGAAAGTTTTTAATCTAGCCCTTTTGTCAAACAATCATTTTACCACATATTGGTGTCTAGAAAAATGATCTATAGCCCAGGTACATTTTTCATCTAAATACATTAATTGTAACAATTGAGCTTTAGTTTGATCATCTAAT
Source organism: Sequoia sempervirens (assembly GCA_007258455.2). Taxonomy (NCBI): domain Eukaryota; kingdom Viridiplantae; phylum Streptophyta; class Pinopsida; order Cupressales; family Cupressaceae; genus Sequoia; species Sequoia sempervirens. The sequence goes on from VDFB02391350.1 coordinate 46,075, forward strand.
CCAATATATTTTTGAGCAAATTTCCAAGTAGGGATTTTCAAATTTATCGGCAATATAAAATCTACCCCATAATTTAGGTGGTAAGGAGAATTTCCCAGTGCAGATTTTATCCTAGTATGATCTACCCAAAGGGTGAATTTCAATAAAGAATGACATTCTCTAGGATTCTTTTCAACCAATTTTTTAATTATATCCAGCAGATTTTTGTTTGATGACTCTACTAATCCATTTCCTTATGGATAATAGTTAGATGAGAATTTTAATGTTATACTGTATTCAAATATGCCCAATTGGAAATCTTTAATGAAGAAAAAGCAAGGCCATTGTCACATACCAGCGTGTATGGTACTCCAAACCTGGTAATAATGTTTTCCTCCAAAATTTTGATTACCACCTTTGTGGTGCATTTTTTTCTAGGACACGCTTCGGTCCCTTTGGTGTAATAATTTGTAGTAGTTAATACAAACCTTTGACCTACAGATAATGGAGGATTGATAGTACCAATGAAATTCAGTCCCCATTGTGAAAAAGGGCGCATTTCCATCACCGACTATAATGGCTAAGCATTAAATCTTCCTTTCTCTGCCACAGTTTGACATGTATAACAGTGTTTCACATGTTCATATGTATCCTTAAAAATCATTGGCCAATAATAACTAGCTCTCAAGATGAGGTGTGCAGTAGCTAAAGGTGCTCCATGAGTTGTTCCAAACTTATCATGTAATTCCTGCAACACTTTGTTTTCTTTCATTCTATTCAAACATCTTAAATAGATTCCTTCATGATTTCTTTTGAATAGAACTCCTCCTTTAATCATGTAACTTTGTGATTTTATCTTAAGGGCTCTTCTTTGATTTTTTGCATATGATCAGGGAAAGTATGGCTGACTAAATAATGTCATATATCTGAATACCAATCTTCTTGATCTTTTACATCCAAAGTATATTGTTGGCTAGAGAGTTTTGGATCTATCTCTACAATAGATTTAACTAAGGCTTGTCCCTAAACCAATTTCATGGGTATGATTTCTAAATCAAACTCTTACAAAATCATAACCCATTTAGCTCGCTTTTGCCGAGCTCACTTTGTGTTAACAATATTTTAATTGCCACATCTAGGACAATAGCTTTGACTATACTTTTGAGAATGTAATGCTTGAATTTTCATACTGCTTTAACCAAAGAAAAGGCTTATTTCTCAACATTTGTATATCTTAGCTCCACTTCTTTAAATGGAGCACTCATAAAAGGAATCGGCTTTTCTTATTTTTTCTTGCCCTTTTGTATTAGTACTACTGCACAAGTATGACCAGAAGAAAAAGAGTAAATATAAAAAGGTTTAACATAATCTGGACTTACCAGTATTAGTGCTTCCGCAATTGCAACTTTTATATTCTCGAAGGTGAGCTTAGATTCATTTGTCCACTCTATTTTTTCATCTTTCTTCAACATAACATTGAATGGTTTTACTATCTCAGAAAATTTGGTGATAAATTTATGGATGAAATTGATCTTACCGAAAATAAATTTTAATTATTTTTTACTTCCCAGTGGTTGTACCTGAGCAACACACTCACTCTGTCTGGGTCTATTGAAATAACTCTT
>VDFB02391352.1:0-29100 GCA_007258455.2 Sequoia sempervirens
AAGAGGTGTATTCACAAGAAGAAAGGTTGTTATGACATAAGAAAATATAAATTTATATTTACTTTCTAAATTTAAACCTAAAATAGTGATTGAGGCATGCAATGAAGAATTTTGGATCAAGACTATGTAAGAAGAATTGATGTAGATTGAGAAGAATCAAACATGGGAAATTTTCCCAAGACTATCAAATAAGAATGTGATTGGAAATAAGTGGGTATTTCAAAACAAGTTGAATGAGAATGGATAAGTTTTTAGGAACAAGGCAATACTTGTGTATAAAGGCTACTCATAAGTAGAAGGAGTAGAATTTGAGGAGACATTTGCTTCAGTGGCAAGGATGGAGGCTATTAGGATGCTTTTGGCTTTTGTAGCACATATCCTGATTTCAAAGTTTATCAGATGGATGTGAAGTCTACATTCTTGAATGGTGAGTTGGAATAAGAGGTATATATTAAGCAATCAAAAGGCTTTTAGTTATCATAAAATCCTAATATGGTATGCAGATTGATGAAGGCATTATGTGGACTTAAGCAAGCTCCTAGAGCTTGTTATGTAAGATTGGGTAGATACTTGTTATAGAAAGGATTTAATAAAGGTGCCACAAATAGAAATCTTTATTTTAAAGTTGAGAAAGATCAAATCTTGATTGTGGTTGTGTATGTTGATGATATAATCTTTAGACGAAATTAAAGTATGTGCAAGAGATTTGCAGAAAAAATGTAGAATGATTTTAAGATGTCCATATTTGGGGAGATGTATTTCTTCCTTGGGCTTCAAATCAATCAGACAGAGAAAGGAATATACATATTATAGTCAAAGTATGTTAAGGAAATATTAAAGAAGTTTAGAATGGAAGACTCTAAATTGGCATGTACTCCCATGGTTACCCATTGAAAGATGAGTAAGAGAGAAGAATATCTTAAGGTTGATCAAAGCAAGTATAGATCAATGATTGGTGGACTACCATACCTAATTGCTACTAGACCAAAAATCATGCATGTTGTTTGTCTTGTGGACAGATTTCAATAAGGTTCTAGAGAGTCACATGTGGCAACAATAAAAAGAATATTCATATACTTGAAAGGCACTCCAAAACATGGCTTGTGGTATCCAGAAGATATTGGTCTCTCTCTAAGTGCTTATATAGATGAATATTGGGTAGTTTGTGTGGATGATAGAAGAGTTACAAGTGGCGGTTCTTTCTTTCTTTGAACCAGGTTGGTTTCATGAATAAGAAAGAAGAAGGATTCAATGTCTTTATCTACTACAAAGGAAGAGTACATTGTTGCAACATCATGCTGCACATAGGTGTTGTGGATGAAGCAAACACTAAAGGATATCAGAGTGTCATATGATGAACCAATTCCTATCTTATGTGATAATGCAAGTGCTATCAATATTTCAAAGAATCTAGTATTGCATTCAAGGGAAAAGCATATCTCAGTTTGGTATCATTTTTTGAGAGAAAAAGTTGTAGAGAATTGTAAGGAAGCTGAGGTAGTGGAACAACTTCCTACACTAATCTTGAGAGGAGAATAAAACAAAACTTTACAGATATTTTTAGTTATAGAAACTGTATGAATGGAAATTTAGATGGTTAATTTATTAAATAATAAACAATCAAAAATCCAAAGAAGCTATCAAGAACAATGGAAAATCAAAACAAAGAACGATTATACCTTCCTTTCCTTTCATGCTTCACCTTCATAGCACCTTCTAGTTTGCAGCAAGTCAATGAAGCCCTCAGATTTTGAATGAGCAACCTAAAGTAATGTCTAAGCCCTATGAAAATGTTGAAGGATTTGATAGAATAATGCCTATGTCTATGACAATATGCTAAATGAAATAATAATTACCAATGGTAAAAATGACTATAATGCCTAAATTCAAAATAATGGGATCCCGAAATTATGAGAAAAATTGTCTTTTATAGAAAACACAATTTTGAGTGGACAAATGAGATTACATTCTAAGAAAGACCTAGAATGAGAGGTCCAGATTTAATCTGAGAATCTCTAATCAGGGTTAGGGAAAAATCCTTAATCGAATGGTCAAAATAATATCTCAGATAATCTGATCGGCGGTGGAGAATAAATGAAATAATTAATTTAGAAAATAAAGATTTTCAAAAATCAAGAGGATAAAGACTGCCTAATTTGTGAGATTCAAAAAATCAAGAAGATAAGATTTAGACTAAAGATCAGATTTGGAAAATCAAGAATCTGCCTGATTACTTGATTTTTAGAAGATTAGTTACCAATTTGAATTAAATTAATTCAAATTATGGATTTTATGAGACAATAAATAATCTTTTTCAGATTATTTACCAAAATGGACTGACAGTTAAGATTGTGATGATATTTTAAATAATTTAATTTATTTAAAATGAGAGGAATATTAATTGGCAATTAAATAATTAAATTTAATTATTTAATTTAGAAGATAAGATTAATTAATTAAATAAATTAATCAATTGATTTAATTAAGACAATTAGTGACATATTAAATAAATAAATAAACTTATTTATTTAATAATCGTGAAGAAATAAATGACAGAGTGATAATTAAATAAATTGAGAAATTTATTTAATTAAGGAAGACTTAGACAATTAATCGACGATTTAATAAATAAATAAAATTTATTTATTTAATAATCATGAAGAATAAAGATTATGAATTAATTAAATAATTATGAATTATTTAATTAATAGTCGAATGTGGACCAAGGACATAATTAAATGTCATAATTATGCTAGGACGAAAGTGGTAAAAATGAAGCTTGCAGGCCTAGGTCATTTTTAGGTGTCTACAGAAACTTAAATATAAATAAACATAAATAGCATGCATACCATGACACATTGATTTGTGTGGGGAAAACCATTTCAGGAGAAAAACACCACACTCCAAATTCCACCCAATATATTAATCAACAATCACAAAGATTACAATATACTTGCACAACAAGCTTCTCACAGGAGTATCACCACTCAAAGATCCAAATACAACATGACTGCTATCAGACTCTCATAATACATCACTCTCTCTCTCGTAGCCGTAATACAATGCCCTCATAAAATAGGGTTACATTCTAGGGTAAGACATGACAACAAAATTATCTACCATTAGATCTAAAACCTAATAATGAATGGTCCAGATATACAATATATCATTTTTTCATGTATGTCGGTTGTTTTAGATGTTTCGTAAAAAATTTAACACGCTCACATTTTTCTCTTTGTTACCATTGTGTACACCTATCAGTGTAACTAGGAAATATATATACATCCTATCAACAATAAACCATATATAATTGCAAGGTTGAGACACATTTTCCCAAAAAATCTCCCACTTGTCAAACACCTTGCAAGAGAAATGTGAGGGTGCAAACATTGTCTCTTAAATTCCTAGGGGTTGAAAGGCCCATAGTCTTTGAACACCATCTAAACTTCTTTGTGCTCATAGGATTAGTTAAATAATTAACAACATTTAACAAAGTGTTGCAGTCAAGGATGGAGAGTCTAGGAATAGGACTATCCAACCTTGTAGCAAGAGTAAGCACAACAAAAACTCAATGAACAAGAACACAAACACATATGGAAATATAGATGATTCTCAATTATTTACTGGCAACATGCCCTACCTTCTAGCTTACAAAATTACAGAATTACAGAATGATATGGCGTTAAGCCCAGAAATACAATGTGAGGAAAAGCCCTTGAAAACCCTATATCTTTCTTTCTACTTCACTACTTTATTAATTGATTCCTAATTCAACTAAATGATGCCTATATATATCAATCCCTAGCTCCAGAAAAGCTTCGCATCAGCCTCAAGAGGTCTTAAGCCTCGAAATTGATGAAATGTGTGAAGGTCGGCCAAACAAATGAATTTTCTTGGATTCTTGGACAAACATGATGCAGATCAAGACTAAGGTTCCTCAATGAATGTCCATCCTTATGGAAAGGTCTCTCAAGCTCTGTAAATTGTGGGATAGGTCCACACACTTGGAAAGCAACCACAGCCTGTCGCTTACTCATCCAACTAATTGCAACAAAAAATAAAGTAAAAACATAAGCATTGGTGGATTTTTTGCTATCAACATCACCTACCCAGTCTGAATCCACATAACCATGAATACCAAGGGCAATCTCATCTTCAGCCTGTAATGTCACAAAATTGCACCTAGGGGCAATTTCACATTTTAGCACTTTTCCTAGCATTCATGACTCCTAAACACATTTATAAATAAAGCCCCATGGGTCAGAATTTCACAATTCTAAGTCCATGTAGTCCAATGGAAAAGCAATAACAACTTGTCGATCCACTGCCTAAAATCTGGTGTTTTGGACGCCTGCACAGTGCACAGACATCTATGCAGCATGCTAGCATCCTAGAATTTTTTTGAGTTTGAAATGGGGAATCTCGAATCCTGGCTCTTAACACATGTCTTTGCAGCCAAACTCTCAGGTATAATGGATCTTTCTTCCCTTGCAAGCAAAAAAAACCCTATTTTTCTCTCATTTTTTGGGTTCTCTCTTTCATTCAAGGCTCTCTCCTCAACTTCACTTCACTTCTCAACCTTTTCTACTCTTGGCAATAGCATTTCTACAAGCAAAGCTCTATCATAATGAGATCCCTCCATAAACCAAATCTCTCTAGCAAGCATTCAACAATGTGTTCGTGTGTTCAAGAGGGGGTTGAGGCCTGTTGGTTGTTGAATAGTCTGGATAACTAAGAGGGGGGGTGAGAATGCTAATTCTCAATTATAGAACACCGGTTAAGGTGATACCAGTTAAGGTGATTTTTACAAAGTCTCACTACCAAATTGCTCACTGTAGGTAACGATCACTGTCGATGGGCTCACTGCCCAATTAATACATTTGATTACAAAATAGTCTCACTGAAAAAATCAACTGATGAAGTTGCATCTACATATGCATGAATTCAGTTCCATTTTAGAGCATAATATCTGTTCGCAACAGATCTGGTCAAGAATATTAAATCCACCTAACACGCACAACCTCTGCAAAATAGATTACTTCTTCATGACACTTGCCTACAACTTTCTTATCACATAATACTTCACACCCATTTTTCTGCTCACACACATCATACTTCATCTTCATCAAAAAAATCAACTTTTACTTATACCATTCCATTTCCTTCATAATCTTCTAAGTTAGCCTAACACAATATCTTCATAATCTCCTAAATCGGCCTAGCAAAAATATGTTGGCATGAAGAACAACCTTGAAATATTCAATAAGGCTTGGCACACTAGCATCGGACCCAAAAGATAGGTCGTACATAAATATAGCATAATTACCAGACGATAGCAAACCTTGAGTTACATGAAATATATTTCAGAGCCGATTGGAATGCCACAACCAAGACCAAATCTTGATTACCATCAATTTTAGTATCAACCAAAGAAACATAATTAGACATACCAAAAATTGTAACATTTTTCATGAATGTCTGGATAGCAAGGATACTAGGAATAAGTTTTGAGCACAGTAGCCAACATCAAAAGATTAGTCTTCATTATTTTGAATTAGCTAACTTCCATGGATGTCCCAAAAATAAGTATTGCCACATCTGGATCAAGGATATCATCCACACTACATAACATCATAACACCAGATAGGATAGATTATTTTTATATATCATCTAGAGCACAACCTTTAGATCCCCTATTTTGACATTAGTGAAAACAATACTAAATCATCTCAACAATCTCCCCCTTTGGCATTGATGGCAAAACAACAAAAACACAAAAACACAAAAAACTACAAACAAAAGAATCCAAGTGCTCCCCCTTTGTCAAGAAATTGGATTCCTCTTTTTGTTTTTGTTTTTCTTATAATCAAGGGAAAATCCTAATTATTATTAAGTGGGTTAGCACAATAACAATTAAATTCTTATAAAAATAACAAAGTACAAAGGAAGTGATGTGAAGACAAAAGGGATAGTGTTACCCTATGTCTCCACCTTCCATGATTAACCTCTGTTACACCTCCTAGCTTGCAGTAAATAAAATGCCCTCAGGTTTGTGTGAGCAACTATGAATAAAGACTAAGCCCTATGCAAGTGTTGAAGGATTTGCAGAAAATAAAAATAACCCTACAATGAGCTAAAATGACTATGACTGTTAATGACTATGACCCTAAGTTGACAGCAAGTTGACATAGACTAAGAGTGCAAGAAGTCAAATGAGCTAGAGACTGAGAGATCTGCAAATGAGGTCAAAATTGCCCTTTTATGAAAATTGCAATTTTGAATGTGTGGCCAGGATGAAAAGATGACAAGAACCCTAAGATCAATGCTTAAGATTGAATGTTGATGTGTGCATTAGGGTTAGGTCAAAATTAGGGCAACAGGTAAGAATGAAGGGTGGAGATTGAATTATGAAATAATTCAATCAACGGTCGAAATTAAATGAGAAGTCAAAAGTCAAGAATTAAATTGGAAGATAAGGCTGGCACGGACAAAGAGGTTGCTGGAGAAATTAAATAATAAAATTTATTTACTCCAGGTAACTAGTAAGTAATTAAATAATAAAGATATTATTTAATTATGGAGGAATGTGATAAAAGAATTATTTTGAAATTAAATAATGATTTTGATTCAAAATTCAAAAGAATGGCTAAATTAAATAAATCAAATTTATTTAATTTTAATGGGAGAAAAAGCTAATGAATAATTAAATAATTAAATAAATTATTTAATTATAGTGGAAAATGGATAGAATTAAATAAATAAGAATTTATTTAATTTTTAGAAGAAGGGACTTAATTAGTGACGTAATTAAATAAATAAAATTTATTTAATTAATCAAGAAGACATAAACGATAAAGGGAAATTAAATAAATTATGAAATTTATTTAATCAAAGGAAGACTTTAGATAATTAGTGATGTATTAAATAAATAAATAATATTTATTTATTTAATAATCAAGGAGGAACAAATGACATGAATTAATTAAATAATTATGAATTATTTAATCAATAGTCGAATGTGGACCAAGGACATAATTAAATAGCTTAATTATGCTAGGACGAAAGTGGTAAAAATGAAGCTTGTAGGCCTAGGTCATTTTTAGGTGTCTACATTTTGCCCCTCTTTGTCATAATGTCGCTTGTCGTATTGTGACAAAGAAAATTAAGTCAAAAATATGCCCCAGTGAAGGTACGGAGTATTCTTGCCCCCTCGGGAAATTTTCAAATTTTGGGTCGACGCCAGAAAAATTTGCAAAAGGTCCCGATAAATCAATTTGATGGCCAGAAAAAACAGCGGCGCAGTCGGTTTCAAATTCTGACATGTTTAAAGCAACTTACGGAGAGGTCAAAGGCGCGGAAATGAGCCTCCAGTATTAACTGCAGTTGAAAAATGTCACTTTCACCCTATAAATAGATGGTCAAAGGGGTAAAAGTCAATTCACTTTCACTATTCACCTTGTAAATCTTGAGAGCTCAGAGCAAAAGGCGCAGCAGCGACGATGGTGATTCTAGTGACAGAGCACCGCAGAGAGATCGTGAGGACCTTCAGACAGCCAGAGGGCTCAGGACCTGTAGTATGTACCCTAAAATTGCTTTGTCATTTTCTCGATTTACGTGTTTTTTAATATTTTCTAGGATAGTGAACGAATTCGCCGCGACGCATATGCGTTCGCGTAAGCCGCAATTGACTTCGCATTCGCCGCATTTGATGCGTCGCGATGCAAGTGCAAAGACCAAACGAGCCGCGCCACCGGTTTGCGCCGCATTCAATTTTTGGTGCGACGCAAGTGCTTAACCGCATCGCATTTGACCTATCAAAAGCCGCAATCGCAATTCTGAGATGCAACTAATTATTTGAATGCCGCAAGTGAATTTCCGTGCCGCATTCGCAATGTGGTGACGCAAACGCCTAAATTCGAGATGCAAGTGTAATATAGCGACGCACTTGACTTGGTGGAACGCATTTGATTTTTTGAAAGACGCATTTGTGTTTTTGAGACGCAATTGCTATTTTGTGACGCATTTGCCTATTTTCTTACTTCAACTTGTTTTAATGCTTTCATGCCCTGAGTTATTTTCCATGACGGTCACAGTTGTCCAAAAAGGTGCTGATGCCGTGTTTGTCTTTTTGCAGAGACAGCTTGCCCCTATTTACACGAGGGAGAGCAGACCGAGGACCTTTCGGTTTGGCGATCAGCTAGGCTCGCGAGAGCGGCGACGACTGATGAGACTCGGCTTATTCCATGCTGCATTCATGCCTGCCATTCAGGCGAACAGGGGTTTACTGACGGTGCTATGCGAGAGGTGGCATTCAGAAACCTGTTCCTTTCACCTGCCGACAGGTGAGGCTACCATCACTTTGGAGGACGTCTACCGCATTCTCCAGATTCCGATTCGAGGGGAGCGGATTGTGTACGATCCCCGCCATGGCGAGCAGACCTTCTGGGCGTACTACCAGGATCAGGGTGCCGGACTCGGCATTGAGGGTTACGAGATCCATTGGGATTTCCTGGTGGAGCATTACAGTCGCTTTGATGCATTCCTGGCGACTCTGATTGGTGGCATCTTGGTTCCAGACCGACGAGGACATGGATTTTTGATTGGTTGGGGGGATGTCATGGTCGGCATGCGACGAGATAGGATAGTTTATGCATGGGGTCCTTGTTTGCTGGGGACACTTTATCATCAGCTGCATGACGTTGTGTACAGGAGAGGAGAGAGTATCTCCTGTGGGACCACACTGATGATGATCTGGGCATGGGAGCATATTGCCATATTCTTCCCTCCTATTAACAAACCACAGCTAGCCGTGGGAATGCCTTACTCCTACTACTATGTCGGCGCATTACAGCAGACCCGTATGGGTGAGACAGGGTGGTGGCGGCATCGGATTGATACCATGGTGACCTTCATCTGGAGACCCTACAGGGATTGTGAGGTATGGGATGATGAGGACGAGCATCTCAGTTTTTGCAGGCAGTATCGATACCTGATTGGTAGGACAGTACAAATGTCGTTGATTATTGAGATGTATCTGCCACAGTGTGTACTAAGACAGTTCGGGGAGTAGCAGGATGTACCCATGGGGACGGTAGAGTATGCCCAATCATCTAGAGAGTATGCATGGGGGCTGGCCATCCCAGTGGCCTTCGCGACACAGCAGATTGATGGGTTAGTAGCCCAGGCCTGGGGTTGGAGAGGTGGGGCAACAGATCCAGGTACCACACCAGCCTATGATCTATGGTGGCAGGCACGCCGACCCATGCCATTGACAGATCCTGACGGGCCAGCACCAGTTGATAGGGGGTCAGTGATTCCACGAGTTCCACGAGCCAGATGAGGGAGCAGAGACAGAGATGGGGGCAGAGGCAGAGGCAGAGGCAGAGGCAGGGGTAGGGATGGAGATGGAGGGAGGGGTGGTGATGGAGGGAGGGACGGAGGCAGGGGTGATGATGGAGGACGAGGTGGAGACAGAGGTCAGGGTGATGATGGAGGTTGAGGTGGAGACAGGGGCCATGGTGGAGACGGAGGTCAAGGTGGAGACAGAGGTCGAGGTGGAGATGACGGAGGAGATGACAGGAGGCAACGGCGGGATGGATAGGTACCAGGTCGCAGGGTGCGACAGCGCGTGGCGAGGGTAGCATTAGATGCTATCCCTGAGGTTGGTGAGGAGGGGGAGATGGAGGAGCAGCCCAGACAGGAGAGAGAGGGCGAGGGGAGACAGGAGGGGGAGCCAGAGGTGGGGGGACAGGAGGAGGTGGAGGGGGAGAGACAGGAGGAGGATGTCAGGGCCCCAGAGGTGGATGTGGCAGGGGAGGAGGAGGCGGAGGGGGAGAGACAAGAGACGGAGGTGGCAGGAGAGGAGGAGATGGCAGTGGCAGGAGAGGAGGATGATGATGATGACGAGGAGGATGAGGCCATAGGTGAGGTAGAGAGAGTCCTCAGATGGCAAATGGTGGAGGGTGAGGAGGAGATACCATCTTCAGAGTTGCCACCGGATGCGACAACTGATCAGCGAGTGGCCGATCTGCAGTAGAGGTTAGATGCCAGCCTGGCACAGGTGAGATCCTTACAGTCAGCACTAGAGGTAGCCCGTGTGGAGCGGGATCAGGCGGTGATCCGCCAGCAGGATTCAGCGTGATGGTGCACAGAGTTCGCGGCCCTATGTTCAGGACCCATAGGGGACATGGCTCGGGAGTTGGCCAGGGTGAGCACGAGGCTAGGTCAGTACAAGACATTATATGAGTAGGCAGTGCCACCAGAGCAGCGAGATCCTACCCTGTCTTGATCACAGACGAGGACAGGCAGTGGACACAGGTCGGGTAGTGGCAGTGGTACCAGGAGCCACAGCAGTGTCGGAGGGTCGACTTCCATAGGACACACATCAGGCCACAAATCACATCACTCCCGCAGGCATACTCTGAGTCATCATTCGGGGCACAGTCAGGGTTCTATTGGTTCAGCTCAGAGGTCAGTATAGGGTCAGCCACCAGTGACAGATCCTACCGCTTCTCAGAGTCCAGCAACAATGACCTCACAGGTGTTCCCTGCTGTCACGATGATACCTTCATTCGCAGTTCCCTCGTCCTCACAGCCACAGGGCACTACAGGACCGTCCATTGCTTCAGAGCCAATGACAGGGCCTCAGCCACCACCACATTCTTCACCCTGAGGGGATGATGAGAGCCTACCTTAGGGGCATATTTGTATTTGGACACATTATGTTTATTGTTGAGCCTGCGAGCTCCATTTTTGGGATATCCATTGACTCTATCCTGTGACATTGCCTATTTTTGAGATGATATTTATATGATGATGCAGTCTTGATGCGGCCTATATGTGTTATGTGATGTTCTATGCATTATTTTTATGATGTATGATGCTTAATTTATGATACCATTTATGTATTATGATGTCGATGTGGTGATTATGTTAATGCAATGTTTGTGATTATGTATATGATGTAATGCCATGTATGATACTATTTAATGCCATGGATGATGTATGTATGGACCTAATGCAATGGATATATCATGTATGCACTTATGTTTTTTGAATGACACGGGATATCATCGCAGGATGGATGAGAGAAGATGGCGGGACTGACGAGAGAAGATGACCAGACCAAAGAGGAGAAGATATGAGACCTACGAGAAGATACAAATCCTTCAAAAATTTACTATAGGACTTTTAATATCCGTTGCTCTTTAATCATCATTGGGCAAACTGTCGTAATGGTCAACAAACACCAAGATGTGACGTAGATCTAGGTGTACAAGGTCGTACCATTACCCAAGACAGAACAGTCACAGACAAGGATGGTTGACTCAGACTAGGAGCGTGCTTGCCCTAGTCTTGTTGTCATCATCAACCACAAGCAGAAAAAGATAATGACAGATCATGAAACGTCGTTGCTTCTCTAAATCCTATTGCCAGGACATCCTTGAGAAACTAGTGACATGATTGCCAAATTACAAAAATAAAGTCTCTATCATGATATGTCGTTGCTTTTCTAAATCCCAAGATTAGGATCTCACTGAGAAGCTAGTAGTCATGCGTGTCGATTGTCATGCTACATCGTTGCTTCTCTAAATCCTGCTTAGTGGGATCTCGCTGAAAAACTAATAACCTGATAAGAGATGAAAAAGACAGTTGCCAAGTGTTTGTCAAGTGCATCTGGATAGCCATTGTTCTGATGCTAAGGTGTCATGTTTGACAATGTCAAGATGTCTGAGTGTTTAAAGTTTTGATGACCTGGAAAATGTCGAGACTTGGTGAATTCAGGAAGGACACATCCTGAATGATGTCGAATGACGGGAGGATTTGATCCCTAATGGTCGTAAGGGGTCCCTCAAAATAATGACGATGCCTAGGAAGGACACATCCTAAAGCATAAATGACAGAGTTGGTTCTTCAGAAGGACTCATCTGAAGAACGCTAGTGTCAGGAAGAGTGATCCTTAGATGTCAGGAGGATCACTCGAAAGGCCGGATGACAATGACGACGCCTAGGAAGGACACATCCTAAGGCGTAAAAGACAGAGGTTATCTTCCAGAAGGACTCATCTGAAGACTAACCAAAATTTGACAGTTTGACCGGTTATAATGATTTGACTTGCTTTGACTTTTGACTGAGGTTAACCTATTGTGACTGAGGTTGACTTGTGTTTGATTATATGCCGATATTGTCCTGATGCGAGTGTCATGTTGAATAAAAGATTGCTTTACTTTGTTTCAGGAGTTTTCTTATCTGAAGATTGATTGAAGATTTTTGACGTGTGTGCCATTTTAGTGTCATGAACCCTAATGGACTGACCTAGTGCGGCCTCGGGGGCTCATCGATAGATGGCCTTGCCTACGTCATACACTCAGAGACCTCGTAGTTCGACACAACCAATGATGTTGTCTTGATGAGAAAAGATTGCGCCATGATTTATTTTGACAGACCTAATGGGACTGACCTAATGTCTCGGGGACTCAAGTATGAGTCTTGCCTACGTAGCAAATGTGCAGAGACAACGTAGTTTGGACAAATGACATGGACTTATTGACTTGATTGACTTAGACTAGAGATGACAGTGCACTTGTGTGCCTTGTGCGGTCGACTGTTTTGTTTGGTTTTCTTCAGGACGTTTTATGATTTTTAGGTCTTTTTTCAGGACATTTTATGATGTTTTTGTCTTTTTTCAGGACATTTTATGATGTTTTTGTCTTTTTTCAGGACATTTTATGATGTTTTTGTCTTTTTTTAGGACATTTTATGATTTTGTCTTTTTTCAGGATATTTTATGATGTTTTTGTCTTTTTTCAGGACATTTTATGATGTTTTTGTCTTTTTTTAGGACATTTTATGATGTTGCGTGATAAACATTTTGCCCCCAGTTAGGTTTAAGACTTAGCCATTTGCAAGGGATACAGATAGGATGCTGTTGACTCGCTGGACAAATAGTCGTCAGGACTTGATGTCAATCATTCATCCACTAGGATAGGTAGAGTAGGATGTGACGGTGACTGGCGGAATAACGGTGAAGATAGCTTTCATCCTAAGCCAAGTTTAGACCAAGTGACAATAGATGGCAGAGCAATGATTGATTACACATGGCGCCTGTTTGCCAAGTTTTCACCATGGTACCTGTCCAAAGCGCCTGTTTGCCAGGTTTTCACAATTGGATGAATTATTTTTCTTTTTACTATTTTTGTGATTTTTTGATTTTTTAGTGTCACCAAGATGCCTTTGCCGGTTTTCATCAAGGTGACGATTTTTTCCATTTTCAATTTTTTGTATTTTAGGGTCTTCCAACTTTGTCCTTTGATGCTATGCATAGAACTTTCAGAGGTGTAAACTGATGGGTTCAGTCAATTGTTCCCCATCTGGAGTCGCCAGTTGATATGCTCTAGAACCAAAAGAAGATATGATGATATATGGACCCAGCCAGTTTGGTTCAAACTTGCCTGGCTTTTCTCTGTCTGCTTGGTTCTTAGGGTTCTGCATGAGAACCAGGTCACCAATGTCGAACTTTCTGACCATGACCTTTTTATTGTAGCTGCGACAAAGGCGATTTTGATATGCCTGGAGGTGATTCAATGAGTTTTGTCTTCTTTCGTCCAGCATTTCCAGCTCGTGCAAGCGTGATTGTCGGTATTCTTCTTCATTAGTTAGACCCTTCAAAGAGACCCGTAGTGAAGGAATTTCGACCTCAATGGGTAAGATGGCTTCCGCGCCAAAAACCAGGGCGAATGGGGTAGCTCCTGTAGGTGTTCGAATGCTAGTTCGGTAAGCCCACAGAGCAGGGTTAAGTTGTATGTGCCAATCGCGGCCAGCGTCATTGACAGTCTTTTTAAGGATCTTGATAATGGTTTTATTCGACGCCTCAGCTTGGCCGTCTCCTTGGGGGTAATATGGGGATGAAAAGTGGTGTTGGATATGGAATTACCTGCATAACTCACGCGACGCCTTGGTTTTTTTGAACTAACGACCCATTGTCGCTGATGATGGATCGTGGAGGCCATACCCAAGAAAATGATGTAATTGAGGATAAACTTTGATATTTGTTTGCCAGTAATGTATGTCAATGGAATGGCTTCGATCCACTTTGTGAAATACTCAGTGGCGGTGATAATGAATTTATGGCCGTTGGAGGAAGTTGGATGGATCTTACCCACGAGGTCGAGTCCCCATTGAGCGAAGGGCCACGGAGAAGTGATTGGCCGAAGTTCCTGTGCTGGAGCATGGACCAAATCACTATGGATTTTACACTTGCGACAGGTTCTGACATATTCTATTGCATCCTTTTCCATTGTCGGCCAATAATATCCAAGTCTCGTTAGTTTCTTAGCCAAAGTAGGACCACTCGAATGAGATCCGCATATACCGTCGTGTACTTCTCATAAGGTCGTACATGCTTCATCGGTGTCAAGACATCTAAGGAGGGTACTGTCGAAACTACGGCGGTATAGGGTGTCACTAATAATGGCATACCTTGTGGATTTTCTAATGAAGGACTTCCTTTGGTTATTGGATAGGTTCGATGGAAGGGTGTGAGTCTTTAGATAGTCATAAATGTCCTGATACCAAGGAGAGTTGGGACCAACAAGTTCACAAACCATTTGCAACTCTGGGATATCATATGTCGGTATCAACAGCTGTTCTACTAGGAACTCAAATTGCGACACATTTTTAGGGATGTCCAAGAGAGAACTAATAGTAGCCATTGCGTCTGCTCCCTTACTCTGTACCCTGGGGATTTGTTCAAAAGACACTGATTGGAAGTATGCTAGGAAACTGTCCACCATCCTCTTGTAAGGAAGCAACTTCTCATCCTTTGTTTCATAGTCACCATTCACTTGTTTGATTACTAGCTGGGAATCCCCGAATACAAGCAATGTCTGAATTTTCCATTTGATTGCCAACTTGAGACCTATAACTAGTGCTTCATATTCAGAAATGTTGTTTGTGCAAGGGAAAGCAATTCAAAATGACTTAGGAATTGAATCCCCTTGTGGTGTGATGAACAAGATTCCATCCCCTGAGCCATGACCAGTGTGGGACCCATCAAAATACAGTTTCCATGGTGTTGCTGGTTCCGTGTGAAAAATGGATTCGTCAGGAAAGTCAGTTACCAATGGATGAGAGGCTTGCATTGGCGCATCTTCCAGTTGATCTGCTATTACTTGCCCTTTTATTGCCTTGCGTTCAACATACTGTATGTCATACTCACTTAGGATCATGACCCATTTTTCCAATCGGCCTGTTAACGCTGCTCGACTTAATAGGTATTTCAATGGGTCAATTTTGGCAACTAGTTGTGTCTGATGATTGAGCATGTAATGCCTTAGTTTTGGGCTGCAAAGACAACTGCGAGGCATGCACATTCAATGTATGTGTAATTCAGCTCGTAAACCATCGCAGCGGCTAGATGCAGTGACCGCCTTTTCCTTCATGATCACTTTGAGCCGTAATGCCCCAGTACGAATCCAGTGGTTGAGGATTTTATGAACACCAGCTTTCCATGAATAGGCGACATGAGGACTGGCGGTGATAGTAGGTAATCTTTAATTTGCTGGAAGGCCTGTTGACATTTATCTGTCCATACAAAGGGGACACCTTTGCGTAACAAATACTGGAATGGGTGGCACTTATCTGCCAATTGAGCTATGAAGCGGCGAATAGATTGCACTCTGCCTTGTAGGGTTCTGAGTTCACTGATCCCTCTGGGTGGAGGCATGTCTATGATTGCTTTAACCTTGGCCGGATCGACCTCTATGCCTCTTCGAGAAACTATGTACCCCAATAGCTTACCCGACGTGACCCCAAAAACACATTTCTTAGGGTTCAATCGAACCTTGTACTCTTCTAGTCTCTTGAAAATTTTGTCAAGTACCTTCAAATGATCTTTCCTTGTTGTTGATTTGGCCAATAAGTCATCTACATAGTCTTCCATTATATTGTGCATCATATCATGGAAGATCGTAGTCATAGCCCTTTGGTATGTGGCACCTGCATTTTTGAGACCGAAAGGCATGACGTTCCAACAGTATGTACCCCATGGGCAAGTAAATGTTGTTTTGTGTTGGTCCTCAGGAGCAATGTGGATTTGATTATAACCGGTGAGAAACCATCCATAAGGAGAAAGCATCCTGGTCCTGTGTTAAATTGACTTATGATAAGTCAATGTTGGGCAAAGGAAAGTCATCCTTTGGACATATGCCATTAGTCTCGAAATCAGACATACCCCGGAATTAGTCCATTTGGCTTTATCACCTGACAGTTGAAATCCATTCAACATAATTCATAGACCGCAACCTATCCACTTCTTGAATCACTAAACCCAATAGAGCAACTTGTGGGTGCATTTTGTGCAACTTCTGCTTGACTGGTTTAGCATTGGGTACTAGTGGCAGATGATGTAGAACCAGTTTGGGGTCCAATCCTGGCATGTCGGTGTAGGACCATGCAAAGTTTATTTTCCGTTCTGCAAAGAATTTATGAAATTCCAGTTTCTCTTCATCAGTCAATGATGCCGCAAATAGGACCATCTTGGGGTCTTCTGGAGTCGAAATGTTATCCTCTATGGTGTCCTCAACAAGCATGGCCGATCTCTCCTGTTGCACGGGGAGAAAGTCCAGTCCTCCATCTTTGGGCGCCTCCGAGAGGTTTTTGCCCGCAGATACGTCCTTTGTTTTTACTATTTTACCATTAAGAGGTGCCTTTCGGTTTTCACCTAGAGACGTTTCATTTTTTACTTTATTTTTACTTTTGCGACTAGAGGACTGAACCATCTCACCGAAGTATGCCGTGCAGTCTAGATCAATAGCAAATCCTGATTTGTGATCGCCACTTGGTATGCCTTCACGTAGTCCCATGAATTCAGCAATGGCTTCATCATTTTGGAATGTGTCCAGAACTGGCGGTCCTTGTTGGTCCCAATCGACTAGTTCAGGATAGACTAAGGAAATGCCATCGTCAAGGCTAGTGAATTCGGGTGAGGATGCCGATAGCATACAAATGGATGCGTTGACGTTGTAGATGAGGTTATCATCATCCAACTCAACATCGGACTCTATCCAGTATTCTCCTTCACTAGTGTCATGTTCGTTATCATAATAAGGGGTGAAGGTTTGAGAGCCCTGGTTATTAATGTCATCTGATACTTCGGATAGATTAGACTGAGGGGGTTCGGATGGTGGCTGTTGCATGTCATGAGACATGGTAGTGGGGTTTTGACTGTTTGGTGCCTGCTCAATTTTGAATGTTTGCCAAAATCGTTGTTCAGAGGTCAATTCCCCTGGTTCGACAAACAAGTCATCAAGACAACAGTCACTTAGGGATCGTTCAGAACCAAATTCCCACTCGTGAGAGTCTGTTTCAGTTAGGTATTCCCCAGTAGTCTCAACACTTTCAGAAGCATGTATTCGCTCATTAGGAAGTTCATGGGTACGTCGATCGTCATCCTCGAGTGATCTAAACCCTAGTCCAAGATACTTCGGAATTTGGAAAGTTTCTATGGGTTCTCTTCGACTAGTTTTATTTTTGCCAAGGCCACTAGTACCATCGTAGCCTTTAGCCTTCATGATATTGTAACCCTTGCCATATTTCTGGACTGGTAGTGGAGGTAGTGAGACTGTGTCCTTGTAGATCCATCCCGTGATGTCGGTAAGATCTTCATCACTCATGTCTCCCCAATTTACAGCGAATCAGATTCTATGGAACTTTTGAATGTTTCTTGGCGGTTCCATTCTCAAACACATGGTCGTAATTCATATATCTTTTGATAGGTATTAGAAGTTATGCCAGATGTCAGATTTAGTTTGAACTCCGCACCGAGGTCCCGGATTTTATCAGCTTGATCTCGGGCTTGCTGCTGGGTGAGGCCGTGACAACCGGGATGGTTATGATGGAAGAATCCAGCACAAAGGGTCAGGAGTGTATTTGGACTGGTGGTCGCAAAGCCCCGTTTACAGGTGGTACTGGCCTTCGTGAGACACCTCAAACGGCACACAAAAGGGTCGGGTCTCCGATATGGTGTGATTTTGTAAACGCGGAACTTGAGGCATTGGTGGTATGTTGACTTTAACGGGCTTTCAAAGCTGCGGATCCATGGACGGCAAAATGTTATATGGTAGTTCCAAATCCAGGACCCGCAAGTTGTGGCTTCCACAATGAGTGGTCCTAATTTCATTAGGGAGAGATACCACGCTCGCCATCACATGCTTTGATCACTATGCTTTTGTTGGGCTCCACATGCATCAGAGAATCCAAGAGCCTTAACCAGTTTAAGGGAGCATATATTCAACCCTGCTCCACCATCTATTAAAACCCGTCTAACCTTGTGCTTGTGAACAAAAACTTCTATGTGTAACGCATCATTGTGATTGGTTTTTGATGATGAGTAATCCTGATCCGAGAAGGTGACATGGTGCGGCGTGGTGAGATATCCCACCATAGTTTCAAACTGATTGACATCGATGTCCTTTGGGACCGACGACTCTAAGAGAGTTTTATCCAGGATTTCTTTGTGTGCGGGAGAAATACGAAGCAGCTCAAGGATAGATATTTGCGCAGGAGTCTTTCCTAGTTGGTCAATGAGATTGAACTGACTTTTCGGTTTTCCCGGTTGTGGGGTTGAGACAGGTTTTGGTTGTTTAGCTGATGGAGCTGGTTGTGATTGCTTAGCAGATGGGCCTCCTATAATAATCTTGGCTTGTCTAGGGGGAGGCGGATTGGGTATAGTGACCTTGCCACTTCGCGTAGTAGCATTGCACTGTGGTGCTCTCTTGATCGTGATGGTGTGGATGTATTCCTCGTCTGTTCTAACATTATTTATTATTGGTCCCCCAGAGTAATCGTACTTGGCTCGGGTGAAGTTAGCTGAAGTGGAAGCATTATGGGGACCATGATCCTGCAGTGGATTGTTGTGTATAGTATGATCCGAGTTGGAATTGAATTGCGATCCACCTACTTCGATAGTGTGATTGTCAATAAGGTCTTGAATTACATTTTTCAGTTGTCTACAGTTGGAAGTTGTATGCCCTTTGACCCGATGGTATTCGCAAACTGCGTTGTCATCCCACCATGCTGGTTTGAATTGTCCGGGGTCATAGGGTTTTATTTCCGGAAGTGTGATGACCCCGTGTTGAATGCATTTCTTGAGGACGTCTGCAATGGGTTCACCTAAATTGGTGTATGTGCGACCCCTAGGGAATTGTCTTGGTTGACGATATTGTCCTTGACGGTTTTGACCATTTTGATTGTTCGAAGGAGTATTGGGGGGAGGTGTCGATGTCGTTGTTGGTCTATTTTGTTGTTGTATCCCTTTCAGAGCCAATACGGGACTTGCAGTCTTGGCGTCTACAACACCATCGTTTGTGACATGTTTATTCTTGACCCCATATTTGTTTTTGTCAGCGGGTGTGTTGGTGTTTGTATTTTTGGAGCCATACTTCAGTTCTCCCTTTGCGATAAGGGCTTTCTCAATTTGGACCCCCTTTTCCACTAATTCTGTGAAGGTTGTGCAATAATGTATTTGCAATGCGAATTTGAGGGGCCCTAGAAGTGTTTGGACAAACATGTCGACCTTTTCCCTTTCAGGAATGTCAATGTGGCATCGACTAGCGAGGCTTCTCCATTTTTGGAAGAACGGGATAAATGTCTCACCCGACTCTTCTTGTGTGAGATTGCACAAGCTAGTGATAGAGGTGTCCATGTCAATATTGTATGCGTAATTTTTTAGGAACCTCCTTTTGAGCTCATCCCATGATTGGATATCCTTTTGCGTTGAAAACCATTCAAGGGCTTGACCCGCCAAACTTTTGGAAAAGAGTCTCATCAGGTATGTGGGTTCGTAGGCGATATCCATACAGTTAGTTGCGAATTCGCGAAGATGTTCAATGGGATTTGTTTTGCCTTTGTATTTAGTGAAGTTGGGTGACACATATCCTGGCGGAAATGCAGGCATACGTAAGTTTGTGTCGAATGGGTATACGTCCAAGTCATATGATATTTCGGATTTTCCACCCGTAATGAGCATGTTTTGCATTTGCTTCGCCATATCCCGCACTGTTGCTTTGAGTTCATCTATGGTGGGGTCATTGACATGTCCATACGCTGGATTGCCTGGTACACCAGGTGTTCTTGCGTGAGTATAGGTGTATTGTGGCGGTATGGGTTGTTGTGGTACGTATGATGTGTGTTGTTGGTATTGAAAGTTGTGACTAGGCGCATGTTGATGAGTGTGAACGTTGGATGAGTATGTTGGAATATGTCCCCCAGCTATGCGTGTCGTTATTTGGGGGATGTTGTGACCAGGAATGTTATGATGTACTAACGATGTCATGGGTTGAGTTAGTTGGCCACTTTGTGTGAATTGCTGATTTTGCACAAGGGGCACATTGGCAGTTGTACCTTGGGAGGTAGTGACGTTTGACTGTGTTGTCGTGTTAACGTTTTGTTGTTGTCCTTGTATGAAGATACTTCCTGTGGGTCCTCCCAAAGGATGTTGTGAACTGCTACTGAATGCGTTTGTTGAGGTTGTGTTCATGGTAGTAGATGTAGTTGTCAAGGGGGAGTTGTGATGACTTGATGATGCCCCTGTGGTATTTGCTGTTGGGATAACAGGAGGATTGGAATGATTTTCCGATGATGTCACGGAACCAAGAGAGGTTGTATTTAATTGGGGTAGTGTTGTGGATGTTGTGGATGACTGTGATCCCCCAATAGATGTAGCGTTTATTGTATTGGAGATGTTTGGGATGTTGGATGTGGTATGCAATGTCGTTGTGCCAAAAGGGATGTTGCTTGTAGTATTTAGAACTTGACCACTGTGTGAGATGTTGTGAACATTGTTGGCATTAGGATCATGTAATGTGTTAATGTCAAATCCTGGTGGTAACCTAGCTCCTTCACTCAAGAGCATAGCTACGAATCTGTCCCTATCGTGACGTGCTATTGTTTCAGCCAACTGGTAGGCCTCTGGGTCTTGTGTCAATGCTTCTATGTGTTCTTGAAGGAGTTGACCATTTTCATCTCTTTGCATGTAGCGCTCGAATGAGTTGTTAGGTAAGGATTGTGTTGTCACTAGAGGTTGATTGTCTAGATTGGTAAAGGGATCATTCGCGGTCCAGTTTGAGTCATGTGGAGGACTGTTGGGATCTGGCATGAAGTTTTCCATTTGTCTTTTTTGCTTTTGAAGTCTGGTTTCGACCATAAATGAGCTTGCTCAAAGGGGATGTTCACTAAATGCAAGTATGACACTAGGTGAAGTCTAAGGTTCAAATTGACGACTAAAATGACCACTATTTTTTTTTTTGTTTTTGAATTTTTGTGAGTAAGGTATGCAATGTGGATGCAATGTAAAATGAGGCTATCTAAGCACTTCTGAGCTTGAACTTTGTTTTCGATGTGGACTGCTAGAGGACTTTGTTGTTAATGACAAGGTGACAAGATGACTAATGAGTCTTCCTAACTAGACTTTTGAGTTGGAAGAGATCTCACAAAGGAGGACAATGACTAAAAGGATGTTTGATAACTTGGTCCAAAAGGGTCTGATTTCGAAAACAATGATTTTTCCAAGGGGTGCTTAAGATTTTCCTACTCCTAAGTATGCAAGATATGAGCCTAGGGATACGTAATGTTAAATGTATGATACTAAATGGGGTGAGGTATGAAACCTAAGGTGATCAATGCAAGCTAAGGGACAAACTTTGAGCAATTTCAAATTGGGTTTCTGGCAGAATCCTTCTGATGACGGAATTTGACAAATGGTTGATAGTTTGGAGGTCTCTGGTTTTAACTGTGTAATTGAAAAAATTTTGACAGGCAGATGTGTCTCAGTTTGGCAATTGCGTCGCGGTTAAGCAACTGTGGTTCAGTTTTTCACTTGCGGGTTTTTGACTGTCGCATGCGTCGCGGTTTAACAGATGCGGCTTTCGGGTTAGTAGATGCGTCACGATGCCTACAGATGCGTTGTTTAAAACTTCAGATGCGGTTTATCAGATCAGTTGTGTTTCAGAATGACTGTTGCGGTTCGACAAATATGACAGTTTTGTTTCAAAGTGATTTTCGTGGTATGTTGATGGAAGTTTTTGATCTATTCGATGACTTTTTTTTTTTGTTTGAACTGTGACAAAACCAGAATGCACTTGACAAACACAGCGTTTTAAGGGATAACCAAACACACATGAGATAAGCACAATCCTAGAAAGGCCACTAGGCCTTGGGTTTGTATACTTGATATAGCCCACCAGTTATACCCCGGATTGGTGATGAACACCTTTCCTTTTCGAGAGCGGATAGCTTAGAATTTGGTGGCATTGGCTCCCCTCCACGGCTCATTAACGTCATTCGAGCACACCAAATTCGGATTCATTGGGTAGTGACATCCCAAGCAACGCATATCTCTACTCAAGGAGACTGCAAGTGAGTAATCTTCTCGCATGATACACCGCGACTATATCGCTAAATCCGGGCCAATAGAACCTGGACACTAAGACAAGAGGTGCTTAATCTCGCATTCCGCTCAGGTGATCCATGAGTCCCTTCTGATCCATCTCGTCACGGAATCACTGCGGATTCTTGGGCTTTCCCTAAGAACCCACTTTTCTATACCGGCTGGAAGTCCCTCGGTGTCAGGGTGCTACCGGTCTGAGTCGTCCTGGGGTGAGTACTTTTTCCCACCAGAACAGGCCCAAGTTCTAGAGTCGGTAACCGTTTCTCTTACACCCAGGATCGCACGAATGCGGAAGGGGAGAGGATACTCCGATATACCGAATCGTGAAGGGTAAATTAACAAAAAGGAATGGGTCTAGTTTTCTGATCACAAGGTTTTCACCAAGTGAGAGCATACTCACCTACCACTCCACAAGCACACTCAAGCATGAAAGACATGATTCTTTTTAAAAGCCCCAAATTCAAAGTTTGCTAATCTAGAAATAAACAAGCACACTGTTTGTTATCTCCTTCTTTGACATGCGAATCTGCAAACATTGAGTTAGTAGTCTTGTATGTGATGGTCTTGGACACACGAAAAAGGATCGCCACACGCTACAAGAAACTATTAGTAACACAAAATGTCTAATCTGGTTAACATGCAGGAATAGCCAACACAGAAAAAGACAGAAAAACAGAAAACCAGAAAATAGAAAAAAAAACTGAAATTCGGCAATTAAAACCTAAAAACTGACAGAAAAGTTTACCAGACAAATGCGGCGCGGTACTACCAGACAGATGTGGCTGGGTTTGTCAGATGCGTCGTTCTGTTAGGCGAATGCGTCTCAGACTGTCATATGCGGCTCTGGAATTGTCAGTTGCGGCTTGTCAGGACAGTTGCGTCGTTTAGGTCATCAGATGCGTTGCGACGTTTGCGGTGATCCTGCAAAACAACAGAAAACAACAAAAAACCCTACCGAAAATAGAAATCCACTACCAGAAAGGATTAGTGACAGAAAACCTAATCTTATTGAACATGCAGGAATAAAGACAATGCGTAAAAAACACAAGATTATCAGACAACCCAACAAAAATAAACCCCTCAAACCTAAAAGAAATGTTATACCGCATGATGCATCAATGCAATTACAAAACGCGCTTGGGGTTTCAATGAGGCTGCGAATCATGGATGCGCTACCGTTAGTCGGGCCATGCTATGCATGATCGCATTGCGGCTCTAAGGTTCGCGTGTGCGTCGCGACGCATATGATGCGTCACACTGTTTTTAAAAATGTTGCGGCGATCCGTACCTGTACCTGCAAAACAACAGAAAACAACAAAAAAAAAGCGTACGAAAATCCAAAATAACAACGTCGGGTTCACCAATGTAATCAAGGGAAAATCCTAAATTTATTATTGAGTGGGGGTTAGCACAATAACAATCAAAATTCCTATGAAAATAACAAAGCACAATGGAAGTGATGTGAAGACAAAAGGGATAGTGTTACCCTATGTCTCCACCTTCCATGATTAATCTCTGTTATACCTCCTAGCTTGCAGATAAATAATAAAGCCCTCAGATTTATGTGAGCAACTATAACTAAAGACTAAGCCCTATGCAAGTGTTGAAGGATTTGCAGAAAATAACAATAACCCTACAATGAGCTAAAATGACTATGACTGTTAATGACTATGACCCTAAATTGACAGCAAGTTGACATAGACTAAGAGTGCAAGAAGTCAAAATGAGCTAAAGACTGAGAGAGACCTGCAAATGAGGTCAAAATTGCCCTTTTATAAAAATTGCAATTTTGAACGTGTGGCCAGGATGAAAAGATGACAGGAACCCTAAGATCAATGTTTAAGATTGAATGTTGATATGTGCATTAGGGTTAGGTCAAAATTAGGGCAACAGGTAAGAATGAAGGGTGGAGATCGAATTATGAAATAATTCAATCAACGGTCGAAATTGAATGAGAAGTCAAAAGTCAAGAATTAAATTGGAAGATAAGGCTGGCACGGACAAAGAGGTTGCTGGAGAAATTAAATAATAAGATTTATTTACTCCAGATAACTAGCAAGTAATTAAATAATAAAGATATTATTTAATTATGGAGGAATGTGATAAAAGAATTATTTTGAAATTAAATAATGATTTTAATTCAAAATTCAAGAGAATGGCTAAATTAAATAAATCAAATTTATTTAATTTTAATGGGAGAAAAAGCTAATGAATAATTAAATAATTAAATAAATTATTTAATTATAGTGGAAAATGGACAGAATTAAATAAATAAGAATTTATTTAATTTTTTAGAAGAAGGGGACTTAATTAGTGACGTAATTAAATAAATAAAATTTATTTAATTAATCAAGAAGACATAAATGTTAAAGGGAAATTAAGTAAATTATGAAATTTATTTAATCAAAGGAAGACTTTAGATAATTAGTGATGTATTAAATAAATAAATAATATTTATTTATTTAATAATCAAGGAGGAACAAATGACATGAATTAATTAAATAATTATGAATTATTTAATCAATAGTCGAATGTGGACCAAGGACATAATTAAATAGCTTAATTATGCTAGGGCGAAAGTGGTAAAAATGAAGCAAGGGCCTAGGTCATTTTAGGTGTCTACACTTAGCTTGAACCACAACTCAACCAGAGAGGAAGCATGTTTACACAACTAATTCCAGGCATCCCACCAGAGATGCCAAATCACTCGACCAAAGGAACATTGAAAAAAGAGATGAGAAGAGTTCTCCTCACTATTAGTGCACTAGACACACATGGAGGGGCCCTAAAAATTGCACTTCCAGAGGTTCTCCCAGGTCAAGCATCTATTATCTATCACAATCCAAGAGAAGAAATTTCACTTGGGCCAAGAGAATTTATTCCAAGTCTACTTCCACCATTGTAACCATGTACACCCAAAAATATGATTATCCAACACCTGGTAACTAGAGGTAACAATGAATTTACATTTGGATTCATTGACCCCAAGCCAAAACATCCATCTCAAGAAGAGAATTGTAGACCCTTCTAGCCAAAATGCAAGCTATCTCCTGACGTTCCTCAATTTATCCCCCAAGAGGCCACTCCTACAAGTCCTTCCACTTGTAAAAAGTAGTCAAATCCAAAGAAAGAGGAGTTTAGACATTCTCAACACAACTCCAACCAACCTCTAGAAAAATCCTACATAAATCCTACAAGTGAGGGTGAGTTGACATAATAGGAGGGTGCCCATCCCAAGAGTCAAACCAAAAGAGAGCATCTGAGCCACAATTCTAAATCTAAAACAACCCTTTTTTAATCAACTTGGCTCCCCGTTTGAGGGTACTCCAAACCATAGAACCTTTACCAATAAGGCTACACCTAGGCACATTTGCACTCTCTATACCCCCAAAATATTTAGAGGTGAGGATCTTATCCCAAGTCTGATGTTATTGTGAGCACCAGCACCAATAAATTTTAGCCACTAAAGCTTGTCCATTCAAATCATCCCAACGCAATCCATGACTACCTTCTTGCTCTGGTCGAGACACATCCTCCCACTTAACAAGACTCCACTTCCTTGAGAGGAGATTTCCAAACCAGAGAAACTGATGGCATATACTCTCAAAGTCTTTGACAAAGCTGGCAGGAGAAAATAACACAACGCACTTGTACAATGGGAGAGCCTGAACCACCAACTTCAAAAGGGTCACTCTTCTAGTAGTAGAGAGCCACCTGCAAGTTTGGTGACTAACTTCTTTACAAAAAATTTCAATAACATCTTTCCAAATCAACCTTGGTAGCACACGTATGGTAAGAGGAATCTTGAGGTAAACAAAGGGAAGCGGACCAATCTAGAACCTGAGAATCATAACAATTTTCCACTGAATCAGCTCAGGAGTGTTAAAGAAAAAAATGGAAGACTTTTCCTCATTGATAGTATGTACCAAAGATTATCCAAATAATATTCCAAGGCCTTCGTCAAATCAACCACTTCATCCACTCTAGCCAAGCCCATTAGAGTCATGTTATCCACAAACTGTAGATGGGATTAAGGGGGGAAAGTATTGCCCCAGCACCAACCCTGGATAAGATCTAGTTCCACACAAGACTAATAAATCTCTCAAGCTCCTCAACCATCAAAATAAATAATGGGATAGAGTATCCCCTTGCCAAAGGCCCCTGGATGCCCCAAAAAGCTTTGAAGGATCCCCATTGATAATCACTAAGAAGGAGGTGGAAGTGACACAACTCATAACCCACTCAATCCAAGCACTGCCAAACCCAAAAGCCCACAAAATCTTGGATAGAAATTCTCATTTGATGCGATCATAAGCTTTGGCCATGTCCAACTTAATAATTGTAGTCTTTTTCTAGAGGAATCCATGGAATGCATAGTCTTAGCCATGATAACAACACCATCAAGAATTTTCCTACCAGCCAAAAATCCACCTTGCTCCTCCTAAATCAACCTATTTATCCATGGCTTCAAGAACTCCACAATCAACTTTGTAACTATTTTGTACACCACATTACAAATGGAAATAGTTCTAAAAATATCTAAAGAATTGGCACCTTTCCTCTTAGGGATAAGAGCTAGAAAAGTGACATTCATGGCTCTTCGTATTTGCTTGTTCCTCAGAGACTCTTGGAAAACCTTGAGAAGGTCAAGCTTAACAACCTCCAAAAACTCCTAAAAAAACTTTATCAAAGAGAGAAGAAATGATATTTCCCTACCTTCTATCCTTAACTAAGTTGTGAAAAAATGTAGTATTCATGTCACCTTCTTGGAACCATTCAATGCGAGACTTTTGCTTCCAAAAAAATTTCTCCTGAAGCTCCCATTCCTCCACATCCTTTACCACCACTGCTTCCAACAAACTCAACTCCTCATAGAATCCTTGAGCCTAGATCTGATCAGTAATAGAGTCCAAGTGCTTCTATGTAGCCCTTTTATCCTAGAATACATTACCAAAATGGTGTTTATTCCATCATTTTAGCATATACTTGATATACTAAAGCCTCTTGACAAATGAGTACATAGTAGTGCCAAAATTTAGCTTCCTCAAGCTCCACCAACCAGGAACAAGATCATGTAGTGATGCATCACAAAGCCACATGAATTGAAATCTAAAATATTACTTTTTAGAGAATCTGGACCAAAAATTAGAGAGTTTGATTGGCCAATGATCATAACCTCGCCAATCCAAAATCTCAGAGCTAGTCCTCCATATATCACCAACCTAAACACTAGACACCAAAAACCTGTCCAACCTTTCTAAAGTGGTAGCATCACCAATCCTCCAATTGTTCCAAGTAAACATCCTATTCAATGGTTTGATATCCACCAAATTCAATAGAGCCACATTGCCCCTAAGGATATCTAAGGAAGGTTTTAGATGAGAATTACCACCCCTTTTCTCCTCAAGGGAGGAGATAGCATTGAAATCACCTAGCAAAATCCAAGGAAGAAAAGGCTCCAAAGAATGCAAATATCTAACATGATACCACAAATGTGTCTTACCAAGGAAATCAATAGGAGCATATATGTTAGAGAGAAGGATTCTCTCACCCAACGCAAGACTAGAAGCCACAAGAGAAATAGAGTACCTATTGGAGAGCCACCAAATAGTAATAATTCTATGCAGATCTCATAAACAAGCAAGTCCCCCAAAACTGCCTTGCACTCCCACACACTAGCACAAACCTGTACGCCACATCTTAGGAGACAAACTCAACATACATTCCATTGATAATTTGGTTTCCTAGAGGAAAACCATATCAGGAGAGTGAACATGAATCAAATCATAAATATCCTTTTTTCTAGGTATGTTATTCATACCCCTTACATTTCAAGATAAAACAATCATTGTTGGGGTTGGGAGAAGTGAGACAATAGTTCTCATAGAACCAGACCTCACCAACATCTCTCTAATTATCTTCACATTTTACTGATCCTTCTTCCTTCCTAATTTAAGATTCTTCTCAGGGACTCCCTTTTTAGGAGGCTTTTGCTACAAGCCCAAATCCAAAGGGGATGACTTGATTTTACCAACTTCCCCAACACCTTTCTTAGTTGTGATTTTAGCACCAAGAATTACAGAATCCATGGTGATCTCTAGCACCAAACCGATTCCACCAGGCACAGGGACTGATGAAGGGAGATTTGTGTCCATCTAAGCAAAATGACCCTCCGTCAAACGTGGAATAGATATAGCATTTGGCATAATCTCTAGGTGCTTCTCAACCATAGAGTCATCCTCAACTTTCCTGTTAAGGGGAACATCTTCCTCCTGAACTAAGTCCTCTAAGGCACCAAACTTGTTAAAAGTTTCCTCTTCTTGCCTATCTTTGAGAGTCCTCTTTTTCCCCTACCTTTCTTACAAGACTTAACCTACACAAAACCATCCTTATCCACCACCACCCCCTACATAGGAGCCTTACCTTTATCCTTTTGAATAGGCTAAGAGGGGGCATTAGCTATACCAACAACTACTACTACTTTGGGGCATTTCTGCTAAAGGTACCCATATTCATGACATAAATGGCATTGAAAAGGAAATTCCTCATAATCCAATTGTTGGGTCAAGGAAGTTGATCCAATGCTCATGTCAAAAAAATACATCAATGAATTATTTAATTCAATTTCAATGCACACCCATACAAAGGAAAGAACC